>VDFB02261950.1:0-64485 GCA_007258455.2 Sequoia sempervirens | reverse complement strand
GAAACATTTCTAGGGTGTTTTCGTTCTGTTTCAGAGATGGCAAAAGGGCAAAACGGACACCCCAATGACATTTCCTGCAACTTAGAATATATCTTCTGTGCAAATTTGAATCTACAACGGTCATGTTCAACCATATAAGTTTTCAAAGGAGTTAAAACTTTGATATCCTTTTGCACTTTACTTGTGACTTATTTAAAAGATTGTTGTGCTTTTACTTTTAATATTGAAAATAATTGTCTGTCATTTCTCAGTCAACTATCCTTGATAGCAGTGGATCTGTAATGGTTTAGATATGCATAATGTTGGGGGTTAGCATAGAAATCATCTCATGAGCTTGATATTATTGTGATGTTTTATTCATTTCTTTTAGTTGATGTATTTAGTTATTATTAAAAATTTTTCTTAACTTTTTTCAGTTGTTGGTATTTATATTTGTCCCATGACCTAGTTATCTTTGTAAATAGAAGCTAGAGGGTGATGCTCTAGTTGTAGCATGTGTAATTTTATTTTTTTTGTTTTGCAGTACCCCCTACAGAAGAAGATAGATTATGGGGTATAGTAACAAAAAATTCATCAGACTTTACTTCATGGACTTCTCTAATTCAAGAGACAGAAAAGACGGTAAGTGGACAGTAAAATGTTCTTTTATTGTTGTATGCATGCAAAGTTATTATGTTTTTTGTCTCTGTTTACAACTCACCATTTTCTTGCCATTGCCTTTTCCTTTTCCTTGGCATTTTTGGATGTTAAGATCATTAAGAATCCAATTGCGGTTGGAAATTTTGATTCCTAACCCTAAGCTGAAAATTGGTAAATAATTTTGGAATTGAATTTCGACTTGCAACAGCAATTAACCACAACAAATCCTGTAATATACCAGTCCCTGATTTAGGCCGGATCTGATCTGTAACCATAACACTAAGAACAACCAAATATTTATCAGAATTCAGTACTAATCTGACCTGATTGAATGCAATATCCAGCAAGTATTTATAGAAATAAGCTTGCAGTGATTGACTAACCTCACATATATCAGCAATTAGCATACATTATATTCTATAATCCACAAATAATGATAACTTGGAAATTTGGAATGCACAAGTCACACATGTCAGCAATAATAACAGCTTGGATCTATATGTTTTTTCAGATCATAGTGTCAAAAATTAATCATCTATGTAGATAAATTGCTATGGAGATAAAATACAATCATAAATGCTGAAAGGAGGCATTAGCAGAAGTTAGATCTGGTTGCCTATGTAAATTGCCATAATCCATAATCCATAAACCAGCAGAATCTGTAAATTGCAACGAATATGAAATGCAAATAGGTGGTTGAATATTATAGCAAAGCGCTGACCACACAAAACTGTCTCCAGCTTGAGTGGCACAGCAGTATGTCTATAATAAATTTGCCTCATCAAGGCTGTTGCTGAAAGTATGTCAATATCTCAGATTGGCAGCAGAATATGATCTTACGTTTTGCATCCAACAAATATAATTTTCTCTAAAAGAATTGAGGTTTATGATTTTCATCCCCAATTTGAAAAGTTTTCAAGAGGGGTTTTGTCCTCCAGAACTTGCCAATCAAGGGGTTTCGTCCTTGAGAGATCAAATCTGAAAATTCAGTTTCACAATAATGACATAATGGATGCTAAAGGAGGGTGCTAGCTTTTTCCTTTATAGGCATTATAATTTTGGGCCCTTAATTTATTTTTTCCTTAAAATATTAAATTGAAGACACTGAAAAACAAAGAAAGAAATACATATTAAATATATGTAAATAACCTTTTTACCTTGCTTTTCAAACGCTCCTTCAGATTAAGGGGAAGAGTAAGAGGCCCATGTGTTGAGAGATCTCAAAGAGGTCTCTCAACCCTCTTGATTTTCTCTAGATTGTATTGATATGTTCGGAGGAATGTAGTTTGTTTGTCAAAGTGGTAGAATGATTTTAGGATATAGTGTGATGATCAAATGGACAATATGAGGATATGATACGAAAGGACTATGAAATAAGAGGGGCATGCCCTTCTCAAATAAATTTTTGGGATGGAAGATGGATGGTTGAGACTAGATTTGAAGATCAATGGTGGAGGATTTATGAGAGGTTAGGGCTAATGGGAGGATGCCTAATGGCATCACTAGATTGATGGATTTGGGAGAGGAGAGGATGGAGGAATTATGAAGGCCTAGGATTTGTTTGAGTGAATAGTGGATAAGGACGAGTGCCCTCTAACACGTGTGAGGACACATTAGGAAGAAAATTATGTAACATGCGTGTCCTCACACATGTGTGAGAGGTCAAATGGGGATAAGGGACAAAGATGTGACTTTTAAAGGGTTGAGATTGTCTAGGGATAATAGATGGTCAAGATTTCGTTGTAGCTTTTTAGGATAATTAGGATTAGGATATGATTAATTAAATTAATCATTCTTAGGCATGTGCATGGGATTAACTTAGTTAACTAATTGTAATTGGAATTAATTAACTAATAGTCTAATAGGATTAAGATGGTAAAAGGGGATAATGAATATTGTATTTATTTAATTTTGTGGGACAAGAGAACAAAGTCATGACTTAATTAAATAAATGTAAATGTATTTATTTAAGGTGACCAATAGAGATGAATTGATTGATTAAATAAATAATATTTATTTAATTATTAGTCAGAATGGGATAAAGTCTAATGTGGTTGGGTATGGACAAATTTTGGTGTCTACATTTTGCCCCTCTTTGATAGTGCGTCATGACTAGAAGTGATTTTGTATCAAAGAATATTAAAACATATTGGCTAGAAATGTATGAGGACTAGTGGCAAGATGCCCCAGTCATTGGAAGGATATAATGAGGAGGGAGTTTGGTATGCGTCCTCGAGAGGACAGAGGGGTTTGAAGAACATGGGTGTGCTCTTGAAATGGATGGGAGACTAATGGCGAATGGGTAGAGGAAGGCTTGAAAAGCTAGGGAATTTTAATGGATAGGATAGGATAAGAAGATGGAAAGATTAAGGGGATGGAGAGATGAAGGGATGGCTGAGTCATGTTGTAGCAGTGTAAGCAACCTTGATTTGGTATTGTACTTGATGTTATGCACCAAGCTCTAAGGAACTAGGGTGATGATGTGCCAAGTATTTGATCAAAAGGTTGAATGCAAACATGTGCCTTATGACACAATGATATGGAAGATCATGATGCTCATGCGGTGATATGGTGCAAAGATTGTGATAGATGCAAGCAATGAAAATACACACAAGCAACAAGTAACACACAAGAAGCCAAAAGCAAACTAGGATTGTGCCCCTAGTCAAGCTGAAAATCAATCAATTGATTGATGTATTGATGATGATGAGGATACCAATGTTAATGATAAGAACAATGCATATCCAAGGATTGTGTTGTTAACAATAATAACACAAGGATCAGGAATGATATATCCCTATGATGATAATTGGATTAAAGTGGGTCAATGGATTATCAATTGATTTGGGATCAAAGCCAATGGATGCTTTTGGATGATGTGCTAAATTGTATGGATTATGATTGATTGCATTTGGATGGATTGTTTTGGAATGTTTGGATTGAAGGGATAGAGGGAGGATAAATGGATTGGATGGGATGGGATTGCATGGAGGATTGAGGAGGAAGGAATATAGTGGATATGATGGTTAGGATAGTGGAATGGATGTGAACCAATGACAAGAACCAAGGCTGTAGGAAGGATGGAGATGAGGATTTGCCGCTGCAGACATGTGACTGAGTGACGATTGTATAAGAGGACAGTGAAAGATAAATGTATGAGCAGGAAGATAGTATGACATTTGGATGGAAGAGCTTTTAATAGGATTAAATCATTTATTCATTGAGTGAAGATGGAGGATGGAGATTGGCTGACAGAGGACGGAACATTAGATAGAGACGCAGCCCCAAGTGGGATTAAAGTTGTAGAGGAATAAGATGCCCCACACTAGTTGTAGTGTAGTTGAGGATTGAAGGTGGTAAAGGATGAATACGATGATGTGCAAGGGGGGTGGCTTGTATAGGAAGTAAGTATTATATTGTTGAAAGCATGCATGGATATTTTTCCCTTGGTCCTTATTGAGATCAAAGGAAAGAGAGGGGGATAAATTAGATAGGATGGAGGTAGATAGGATGAAGAAGATAGGATGGTGGATATGGGAGGATGTGGATAAGATGTGGTAGGTAGGAGTGGCTGAAGCTTGCCCAAGGGGAGAGTGCAAGAAGGGGGGAGCTTACACATGATATTTGTTTTCCAAGTTTTTATCATGGTATTGGCCCAAGGTGTCACGAGAAGTTGTTTTCACCATTGGATGGGTTATTCTTTCTTTACTTTTTTTTGATTTTATATTGTTTTGTATTTTTTTCTGTATTTTGTTTGAATTTTTGAATAATATGGATGTAGAAGGATGAGGATAAGGATGTGAATAAGTGAGTGTGAAAGATCGTGGATGAGTGATAAAGAGATGAAGGACTCAAGTGTCTATTTCCATGGATGGTATCCCTTGAAGAAGTGCTATGATGAGCCATGACAATTAGAGTATGCCCAAATATGTTGATAGAATGATGGCAAGGGGGATGGAATGGATGGGAAGATGGGGGGATAACGATTTAATTCAAAATCTTGGAGTAAAGGGATTTGATGAATGGATGGGATGTTGGAAGACTTGTGGATGAGTGGATGGGAATGTTATTAGGACCAATATTGGATGAGTGGATGGAGGATGGATAGTTGGGATTGGATTTGAAGATCAATGGTCGAGGATTCATGAGATGTTAGGGTTAATGAAATATTCCCCTTAATTTTTCTGCACTAACACACAAATCAGCAACCAAATCACTGATTAGCGTTAGCTCCAAATGCAAATCAGCATGCAAAGTAACTCTAACCAAGAATGTTCACCAAGATTCCAATGTGGGCGAGGTGATAGCATATAGTCAGAGGATCATTAGGACAACGAACCGAATACAATTCATCCGCTGAGGCAGACATCCACAGCAAGGGGAATACCCACTTATTTAGGTAAGTGAGATTATTACATTATTGGTACAAAAGTCAGCTATTAAGTCCACTCTTTCCACTTATTAACGGGGACATCATTCACACAAATCACTATAACGGGGAAGCTCATGTTAAAGACAGGCGTTTATTCAAAACTGCACCACTCAATTGGGAGTAAAACAGATATAAAATTGCAGAAGGAAGAGCTGTTAGTACCATTTAACTAGCTACAAAGAAGTCAAAAAACAGCTGCAACAGAATGATAATCTTCCAAAACATTAAACGCTTAGAGACAATTTCTAACATTACTATTATAAAGATGAAGAATTGAAGCTCAAAACCGCATTATATCAAAAAAACCAACAAGTCTGATATAAAATCCGCACCGGAAATGTCTATCAGCAAACAGCAAACTCATAAAAATGTTCACAACTCCTTCTAAACACCTCCGAATAAGCTGGAATGTTTTGCAAAGACCTTCTAGGAGGATGGCGCCCAAACTCAAACTACAAAACTGCATCAAAACTCAAGATATTATTCTTGCACGAATCCCAAAGCACTCATGAGATGGTACGGCTCTGTAGAGGGGTGATTTCTCTTGGAAAAATCAGAAACTTGGAATTAAAATCTGAAAACCTCCAAATATGGTCGCCATTATCATAGAAATGCAATGATCAAATACCCATAACCAAAATAAATTCATACCAAAAGCTGTATGCAAAAACCACCTTCAGCTATGACTATATCAGCAATTTCAAAACTGGAAATTTCATCAAAATCTTCAACTATTGAGCTCAATCTGCTAGTCTGATTTGAGAAGCAGCAAATGACCAACTAGGTGTTGTATTTCAAACACGAAATTGGATTGGAACTAGGAGGTAAGCATCCCTCTAAGTATTAAACAAGTTGTCATTTCGACAACATAATATTAGCATAAAAATATTCGATAATAAGCTCTTCAAACAGCAGCAATATATAAGCTTTTGTTGTAAATGAAGCCACAATAACTTTCAATTCCGTAAGAAGTTGAATCTACTTCAACTCCAAAAGGACGCCCACCTTGCCTTTACTTTTTTGGAAATAATAGTTATCATCGAACTTTTAGTATCCATTTTCCCTATTATAAACACAAAGCATTTATTAGTTATAATTAAATGCTCATTTTGACCCCTTTGTCCCTCTTCTTTAAACAATCTCACAGTCATCGCTTCCTGAAGGCAAGTGCAACTTCAAGACATGAAATGACTATGTTCAAACTGCCCAAGGAGATAACTAAATACAATGCCCAAGCTGCAACTGATGAATTGCTAAAAATAGCAAACTGACAAATGTCAAACTGAACCAAGTTGATGATGATGCTTCTGCCAAAAATGAACTTACTAAAAATAGTAAATGCCAAAAATAGTAAGTTAACTCTAAACCATCGTAAAAGCCAAACTAAATACCCAACTCAGATTGAATTGTCATAGATAGATAATGCCAAAAGATAATTTTGATAAAATAGCAAACCGCCATAAATAGCAGCCTGGCACAACATCCTTCAACCAACCCAGCAAAGATTCAAAGAGGAAACCTAGTTTTTCTTGCTTAGCTCACTAGATTTCCCTAAAATAGGCTAAATCCAAAGAAGAGTGGGTGGTTATTACGCCCTTCCCAAAATTGCTTGTCCTCAAGCAATGCCACAACACTCCAAATTGATCCCACCAAACATATAGGATCCCAGGGTCCCATGTCCATCTCTGAAAAACCCCATCATGCTGATGCTGCTCTACTCTGATCATACAAATGAAATCATTGCACCATAACTGCACTAACCATCCCTGCAACCTCAAAGTGATAACATGCCTGAAATTCAAGTCGAACAACATGGAAGGAATTGAATCAAAATCTAGCAGCGTCTCATGATCAATAAACTCTGAGGAATTACCATCTGTAATGTCAATGTCAATCACCATTCTGAGAACAATGAAGAATAATTTAAGCAACTCAAAAATATTCTCATCAACATAACTCCTCAAAGTAACAAACCGAGTCACAACAGCAAGTGTGTGTCCATCATAGCTAATTGCAAAGGAAAAAACAACTCTTTGCAAAGTCATAGCAGCTGCATCCTCAAAACTCCACAAGGATGTATAATACCCCCTTTGAATAATGCTGACATATTCAAGAAAATTTCTAAAAATTTCCACCAATCTCTCCCCCATAGTCTCAAAAAATTGAACCAAATCAAGCAAAGGTTCGCTGCCCCTAACACTAGTGCTAGAGATTGAACAAAGATGATCACTGAAAAATAATTTGAACACCATCCAAAACTGATCCAAATCACTATGAAACATCATTTCCCACCTTTGGGACCAAAAACCATCATTGATAAGAGATTGTGAAGAGAAAAAATAAGTATACCAGCTGCCCATGACATCTGAAGTAAACCAATTAAAGTCTGATTTTAGGAAAATCAGCATACAAAGAGTAGAACAACTATTCTGACACTGGAAATCAGCGTCCATAATATCACAACTGTTCCTACCCAAGGCTGGAAACATCCCCTCAAGAGACTCCAACCCATCATTAAGCCATCTTTTGTTCGAAGTATCTTTCCAATCCACCAATAGATGAACCAAAGGAATCATCAAATGATTGGTAAAGATGGGGGCAGCATCAAAGATTCTGAGAATTGAATCCTTATCTCTCCAAAGATCCTTTTTTCTACTTGCAACAATCTCCATCAAGCCATGTTGAGAATTCCAAGCATGAATTCCCAACCGCAAATAATCTACAACACATTGGGAAGAATTCCCAACATATCTCCAAGAGCCATAGTGAAAGTCTCGAGCACACAAACCCATGTAATCAGTTGCAACCATCAATGCAAAGTTTGAACCTTTCATGACCAGCATTTTAGAATAATCACTCATCAACAATGCACAATCTAGAAACCAAAGGGGCAAGTCTGAAAGTTCTCCCACAATTTGATGCATATTTCCGAGACCTGACCAAATCAACCATCTTAAGATAGGCGGTACTCTTCCCTTGGTCAATGCTGAGTGAAGACCAGCAAGTTCAAGTTTGGACATCATTAAATGCTCATTTAATAACCATCCCAAGAGAGTGTTACCTGACATATAGCTTGGATCCACCAACATTATCTTATACTTAACCATGAAATCATGCATGTCAAAAACATAAAACCTCTTATCAATGTCATCCATGTAGAAATTGTCAATCACCTTATGATTTAACAAATTATGTGAAGATGGTGGATTATTGTACACAATCATAGAAAATATATTTCCTTCATCCCTTTCGTTGGTGTTTTCATAGAATTCATGCACATCTTCTGCAACTTGAGGATACCCATCATTAGTTGTTGATCCGTAGAATGTACCGTGATGAATATCACACACATTACCAATCATCACATCAAGCTCATGGCTACAAGCTACCCCTTCTTGAGGCAAGTTCTCTTCCCAACTCAAGAGTTCACACTCTTGATTTACCTTCCAATTACCATCATCTTCATGAATCTCCTTAAAATTAAGCAAGGTTTCATCATTATGGAGTTCATTAATACCTTCAACTATTTGCTTGATCTCCATAATCCTTGTATCAAGCTTCTTGTCCTTCAAGTGTGGCTGCAATAAGAGTTTGATTTTCTCCCTTGCATAAAGAGTGATGAGCTAAGGAAAGATCAAGACAAAGCCTATCAACCTCATTCTCCTTCTCTTGATAGGCATCATAGCTTTCCTCTGCAAACTTAATAGCATGATCCCTATCTGAGAGCAAGTGCAAATAATCTGACTTTATGGATTCAAATGCTTCTTTGATGGTTCGCACCTTAGAAAGAGTGTCTCCACCCTTAACTCCATTCTGTCTCTCTTCAAATTGCAGCTCCCAGTAAAGTTCTTCAATACAATTGTGTGTGCTATCAAATCTTGATAACTCCTTAACAATTTTCTCTTTTGTAACCAATAAGTTATCCTTCAAAACTTGCAGCTCTTTAGGCCCATGTTCATAATCAGCAAAGAAGCTTTGCTCATCAAACATCATCTTTTCTGATTTATTTTCTTTGACTTGATTCTCAAAATCAGCCTCCTTTCTAATCTTATCATTGCATAACTCCTGAATCGAAGGCTTGTCGACAACTTCTTCAAACAAATTAGTACCTCTATCTTGACCTTTCAAGTTCTCATACTCTTCTTGTGCGTAATTCTGAAAGGCATCCAAACCATTTGCTGATTTTAAAACATTCTTCTCTTCAACATAAGAAATCACGTTCTCATTAGCCATTGCTGCAACTTCTCCTCCAAAGATCACTTCATTACTTTTATTGCAAACTGATTTTTGAACTTCATCAGGATCAAAGGGAAATTTATCCCACTCCGGTTCTTTATCATACCTTGGTGAGATCGCACCCGGATCCCAAATGTGAAAGGTTTGATTGCAATGATCAATAGGAAAGAGATCATCATGCTCCTCTTGAACTATTGACTCTTTGAATGAGTCACTCTTCAACCCACTTGAACTGAAATCTTCATCTATAACTTTCTCCACAGATGTAGTTTGATAATCAAACCCACTACCACCCAAGTCACTAGCATTATATCGGATTAAAGAATCATCAAAGCTGGTTGCTTTGAATATTTTGTCATTCTCTTCTTCAATGAAATTATCTTGAGTAGATGTGTTGCTGATTTTATCATTAGTGCCCACATACATACCAAAGAAGTCTTCTTGGACACTTGTCATTAATTCTTCATATGGAATTGGCTCAGCATAAAGTAGAGAATTATCCTTCACTAAATCTTCAACAAGAGGAGATAAAAACACATCGGAATCACCACCAACAACCTCACTTTCGTAATAGTCATAAGCTAGTTCAAAGACACCATTAGTATTTGCTTCATCTTGCTCTTCTTCAACATACTTATCCCACACAACTGTTCCACCAGCATCTTTTGAGAAGCCATTTGTCTCGAGATCTTCATTGCTTGAATCCTTATTAGGACTCAAGACTGCTGTAATGATCTTCTTACCATAATAATCTTCATTATTTCCCATCCCATGCAAGTCTAGGGATGTATTTTGGGACTCTAACTTAATCTCCTCATTTGCCAAGGTATCTTCATCAAGCTCACAATCATTTTGAGGTGACATGTGCATCTTGTTTGTGTCTTCTTCAATACTAGTTGACTGATTTTTCTCTTCAACTTGTTCATTTGTGGGCTGCAATCCACAAACAGGCACTTCTTCTTCCTTCCTTGCACCTACAACCATGACATGTTCTGCTTCCTCTTTAATCATTTTCTTGATGTAGTTGACCATAGACAACTTTCCAGGGTTATGAATCACCGCACAATTCAAAAAGGTATAAATGAAACATCATTCTTAAACTCATCTGTCATGTTCTGATATTCTTTACGGAGTACGGAAGCCTCATGTTCACACTGCCTCTTGAACTGACATTTTTCAGAAGCCACAATCAAATCTAACTTCTCACGATTCCTGGACCTCAAAAAATGCAACATCTTCAGAACTTCAGAAAGCTAAACTGAACTCAGGTGAAAAATTTGTTTTCTCTGTAACTCATCTGTCAACTGACTCTATCTTTTTTCACAGGATGGCAAGATCTTGGCTCTAATACCACTGAAATATGCTAACCAATTTTTTCGATGAATTAACACAACATAACCAGCACTTAGCCAACTTGATTAGCGTTAGCTCCAAATAGAAAACCAAACTTGAAATGAACTCACACCAAGAATGCACACTCAATCCCAATGAGGGATAGGTGTTGTCATATGGCGGAGGAGCTAAATGAAAAATACTTGAAAGAAACTTCTCAACGTCAAAAATGTGCACACAAGATCCCACTGAGGGCGAGGTGCTAACATATGACGGAGTGTTTAAATTGAAAGCTAGAAATTAACAGGCGGATAACCAGCCATGAAGAGCATTTCCACACTACCACCAAACAGTGGGGGGAAAAGATTACAATTAAAACAATTCATCCGCTGCGGCGGGCATCCACAGAATTGTGGGGATTCACCACTATGAAAGTGGGTACAAGAGTGTTACAATCAAATTATCCACACTGGCGGTAAACCATCCAGGGGTACTTATGTGAGAAGAAGAAGAATTAATTGCAGCAATTAGAACTGGAACAGTACTACTGTTTACAGTCTTTACAAATAAGAAATAAGCTGCAAATTACATATGAATTACAATAGTCTTCAAACACATGAGTAATAGATGATCTCATACAATTATTTATCTCTCTAACTACTGATAATGAGTCAAAAATCAGAACTTCAAAGGTCTGATACAAAAAACAGTAAACTGGAAATGTCAATCAGCAACTGTGAAATTCAATGAAAAGTTCATAACTCACTTAATTCACCTCCAAATCGAATGTCGTCTTTTGTTGTGTCTTCTTAGGAGGTAGGAGCCCAAAAACAGATCACAAACATCACCAAAACTCAACATATAATTCAAGCACGAATTCCAATGCTTTCAAGAATGGTACGGCCCTCCTTGAGGGGCGATTTTGTCATTAAAAATCAGCAACTCAAAATAAAAATCTGGAAACTTGTGGAAGGGGTCGCCCAAAGCATAGAAATCAGATTCTCGAATGCCCAGAACAAAATAAAAATTACTCACAAAGTTGTATACAAATTCGACTTTCAGCTGTGACTGTATCAGCAACTTCAAAACTGGAAATTTCATCAAAATCTTCAACTATTGAGCTCAATCTGCTAGTCTGATTTGAGAAGCAGCAAATGTCCAACTAGGTGTTGTATTTCAAACACGAAATTGGATTGGAACTAGGAGGTAAGCATCCCTCGAAGTATTAAACAAGTTGTCATTTCGACAGCATAACATTAGCATAAAAATATTGGATAATCAGCTCTTCAAACAGCAGCAATATATAAGCTTTTGTTGGCAAATGAAGCAACAAGAACTCTTCAAATTCCAAGAAGTTGAATCACTTCAACTTCCAAAAAGGATGCCACCTTTTGCCTTTTATTTTTTGAAATAATAAAATATCATTCAACTTCCCCTTTTAGGCATCCATTTCATATTGGTAACAATAAAGCATTTATTAAATAATTAAATGCCTACTTTGACCCCTTTTATGTCCTCTCTTTAAAACAACTTGAAGTCATCAAGCCTAGGCGTAAGTACAACTTCAAGACATGAAAATTGACTAAGTCTCAAACTCACCAAGAAGATAACCAAATACAGCCCAAGGTAATCGATGAATTGCTAAAAATAGCAAACCGACAAATGCCAAACTGAACTAAGTTGATGATGATGCTTCTCGCCAAAAATGAACTTAATAAAAATAGTAAATGCCAAAAATAGTAAGTTAACTTCAAAACCATCGAAAGCCAAACCTAACAATCAACCAAAGGATTGAATTGTGCTAGCTAGATACACGCTAAAAGATAGATTCTGCTAAAAATAGCAAAACCTATAAATAGTAAAGCATTCCTTCCTAACGCCTAACCGAAGCAGTATCTGAAAGAGGAAACCCTAGTTTTATACTTCAGCTTAGCCTACGGATTTCCGGAAATAGGCTAAATCCAAAAGAAGAGTGTATGGCCAAAATGGGGACATTACAGCATCAACCCACTAGAGACACCAATCCCCGCCACTAAGCACCAAGTTAGCAAGAGATACCAATCTCTTCTTATTGAGAGGCACCAACCTCTAAATGGACAAACACTTTGACTTCTTGAAAATATGTCTTCAATGAATAATCATTTAAATAGATCTCCTTCATAAATATTTTTCCTTGAAAGATCTATGTTTTTCTCCTTCAAAATCTAATTGTGCTTGAATGATATATCTATTATTCCACACTTACTTCCTTCACCACCAATCAAAAACTTTATTTATACCTTTTGAAAGAGGGCGACTTCGTGAAAGGAGGCAACTCGTTACTCAAAAAGAAGATTGCTTTTCCCAAAGGAGGCACCTCTTTATATGTTTATTTATGGGTGCCAAGATGGGGTCAGCCCAATTGTAATTTAAATTTAAATTTATTTTTCTAATGCCAGAATTAATAAATGAATTTTATCTAATGCCATCGCTGCAATTGATAGGATAAAATCCGCCCTTGGAACGATGCGATTGAGTGGCCTTTGGCCTTCATACTTTCAATTCCCATTAACGATTTTCTTGACATCAGCAAACTGATTTCTTCTTTGACATCAATGATAACATTTTCAACAGTGGGCTTGTTAGGTGTGAGCTGGATTTAGTTTCTGGTGTTATATTCACTATCCAATCCTATAGTAGCGCATTTCCAATTCATTTCAGACATGTACTAGCAATCACAATCATCATCATTAAGGTATGGTGTTGTTAATTCAAGTTGGGGGGCTTGTTCTACATATTGGGAACTATTGTTGGGGGCTTACAGTAGTTGTTATCATCAACAGTTCATTATAACAATTATTCAGTGTCTATGATGCTTATGGACTAATCCTGTAACTCTTCGAAAGGTTACACTGCCGAAGATTTATCTTTCTAAGCATTTACATTGTAACATTGGATGGTAGTATTGCCAATGGGATTCATCTTGGTCTAATACTAATATTTACCCCATAGAATAAGTGGAAATATTGTAATAGCTCACCATTGGATAAGTGGGAGAAGAAGTTTTTCATCTTCAAGTGTTTTATAAGCTTTCCCACTATATAAGTGGTGTGCCCTTACAATTTCCACTGAATAAGTGGATGTTATTTCTTTCATGTACTGTATATGCACTCCACTAAATAAATGGTATTGGTTGGCTTGCCGCTTAGTTCTTATTTTCAGCTGCTGCAACTTATTTTGACATATAGATCCTTTCGTTGTATACTCTCACCTTGCCCATCTCGAGAACTAGGTTATCAGAAAGTGGAACGAATAGTGCATTGTAATCACTCTTTTAGTTGATGTAATTTTCAAAGAAAAAGAAAAAATATAGGTTGGTTATTACAATGAGTATATGCTTAAATTCCTCTCAAATGCAAATAAACTAGCAACTTGTTAAGACAAAATAGAGAGATTGAGTTATAATTTTTTTAAATTATAAACGAAACTTTAAAGAAAAATAAATAAAATTTATAAATCACAAGAGGTTGTAGATGTCGAAATTGTTGACCATGGAAGTATCACCAACTATGAGCATCCTTCTTGAACTTGTCACAAAGAGCTACAAAATCAATGAACTCACTTGTGACTACATCTTGCAAATCAAGATTAGGGAAGAGTCTATAAAATGTTGCCTTGTACCTTTTGGCAACATCAAAATCTCCATGGGGCACTCCTTGTTGGCATAGAAAAAACCTCAACACCACAATATTTTGGATTCAATCCGAAGGCAAGATGTAGTGGATGGTCATTGTGTTCTATCTCTCCAAGAATTTTTTCACTTGTTTGAAAAAAAAACTTCAAAATCTTGCTCTTTTTCATTTATGATAGATTCCACCTTATAAATTGTTGAAGTCAATGCCAGTATATATTGTTGGCCCCACGGTTGCCGTTGCACCAAAAGGTCGACCTGTTAATGCCCGATACAACCGCCAGAGTTAACGGATCCATGGGAGGCGGTTAGTCCATGTCACGAATCTCGAGGGGAGCGCTGACCAACTACCAACAATCTCCCCCTCAGCGTTACTCGAGGGGATTCAAACCTTTTGGCAACATCAAAATCAAGATTAGGGAAGAGTCTATAAAATGTTGCCTTGTATTTTTTGGCAACATCAAAATCTCCGTGGGGCACTCCTTGTTGGCATAGAAAAAACCTCAACACCACAATATTTTGGATTCAATCCGAAGGCAAGATGTAGTGCATGGTCATTGTGTTCTATCTCTCCAAGAATTTTTGCACTTGTTTGAAAAAAAAACTTCAAAATCTTGCTCCTCATTTATGATAGATTCCACCTTATAAATCGTTGAAGTCAATGCCAGTATATATTGTTGGCCCCACGGTTGCCGTTGCACCAAAAGGTCGACCTGTTAATGCCCAATACAACTGCCAGAGTTAATGGATCCATGGGAGGCAGTTAGTCCATGTCACGAATCTCGAGGGGAGTGTTGACCAACTGCCAACAATCTCCCCCTCAGCATTACTTGAGGGGATTTGAACTCGTAACCTTTGCCCCACAATTGCCATTGCACCAAAAGGTCAACCTATTAATGCCCAATACAACCGCCAATGTTAACAGATCCACGGGAGGCGGTTAGTCCATGCCACAAATCCCGAGGGGAGCGTTGACCAGCTGCCAACATATATCTCTTCGAAGTAAGGCTTGTCTATGTCAATATAACGAATCATACTTAAAACTAGGGAGATATTCCACACCATAGTTTGCAAACTCAAACTCAACTTGAACTTGGTAGACCAAAATTTTCGACTCAACAAAAACTCTGCAACTTGAAAAATACTTGAATTTTAGAAGAAAAAAAACATAAATTTTATACAAAATACACCTACAAAATGTATCAAATGTGTTTGGTGGCATGGAGGGACAACATCCCCAATGAGTTCCTTGTGATAAAGAGCAAGGTCAAGGGGTGGAGCCCCCACCAAGCCCAAATGAAGAACTTCAAAACCACATAGACCTTCATGGCACACACCATTTTCATAACTTTTTAAAGGGAAAAAAACAATGCTTTATAAAGCCAAACAAAAAGGTCTTTGGAGCATTTAATTTATATTTTTGACATGTAGTGTGAGTCAAGGGCTCGGCCTTATCAAGTACCTAACAAGCACTCATTGGAAAACTTGTCAAAAACGTCAAAAAGTTGCCATTAAACCCTACGAGTTTACTCCAACAAAACTTGCCATGAGATATTTTTTGTGAGTATTCAACAACGCGCTAAGTCTTCTAAATATGTTTCACACAATTCCAGCAAGAGTCATCTAGGATCATTCACTTAATATTTGTTGCTCTCTTAGTGTTGGCTTGCCTCCATATAAACCAAGTTTGGCTAATAACCTTGCTAGAGAGTGTCTCTCGAACCTTCACAAGTTGTCTCAAAACAATTGTTTGGGGATGAAATGGATTTTAACAACTTATTCAAAAAAAAAAAAATTAAAAATTAAGAAACAAACTTCAAAGAAAAAAATAATCAAATTAAGTTTTGAAAAATAAATTTCCAAGTAGCTGGAGTAAAACCTAAAAATTTATGCTATTTCACTTACCTTCAATAGCTCCAATTTTGAAAATGATCTAAATATACCTGACAACTTGTGGTGGTCGGTGATGAACATTTAGATCTCTTCAACCTCTACGTATAACTTTTAGATCCAATCAATTTTGTCGTCAATCTTTTGTAGCGTAAGGTTGAGAGAGTGGACAACACAAGGTGTCCAAAAAATGCCTAAATAACATTCTTCAATCTTTTGTTGTTTGTTATGATTGAACAACATTATGAGGCCTCACTTCCTCAATGGTTGTGATGAGGATGTTAGCAATAAATTGGCCATCCTTCACATCCCCCTCACAATGTTGGCAGATGGCCAGCGCTCCCCTCGAGATTCGTGACATGGCTTAATCGCCTCCCGTGGATCTATTAACTCTGGCGGTTGTATCGGGCATTAACAGGTCGACCTTTTGGTGCAATGACAACCGTGGGGCCAACAATTGGTATCAAAGCCAAAGGTGTTGGGTTCGAATCCCCTCGGGTAACGTTGAGGGGGAGATTGTTGGCAGATGGTCAACGCTCCCCTCGAAATTTGTGACATGGCTTAGCCGCCCCCTGTATCGGGCATTAACAGATCGACTTTTTGGTGCAACAACAAGCGTGAGGCCAACACACAATCCATGGCTCTCAAAAACATTGTCCTTTTAGGAGACATTATAATACATTGATCAAGGAACAATTTTTAACATCCTTTCATCCATCAAAAACAATGGGCACTCTTATCTTTGCCCATGAATCCTTTAAGGGCTTCAATGAATCTTCTACAAAGTTGTGTTGCACTATGTTGTCATTGATGTCAACCTCTAGTGTGGTCATGATGACAAGGTGTTTGTGGTGTTGAGCAGGTGTTGCAGATGCAGCAAGGTCACAAGGTTTCCAAGTGCTTTTGAGAAAAATTGTATAAAGATTGTACAAGGTGGCAGGGATGTGTTCTCTGTTGTGCTTCGTATTTCTTCATTCTTGAAGATGAGCCTGTGTGATTTGGACATGATGATCAATAGCCTTTGAAGGTATTATATCCAAAGTTTTAGATTCTGGATCGTGCGGCAATAGAAGATGTGTTTGACAGTGCTTGGCTTGTGAAGAGGGCTATCTAGGAGAAATGGAGTTGCTCTACATTTCTTCGCATTGAAGTTTCTTGTCTTGCAAATTTGGGAATGTGCTAAAGATGCTTGTATCTATCTTCCCTTGGATGGTTTGGTGTATAGTTGTTCCGCAAGCTTGGTTCATGAATTGTATCTCAGTAGTAGTTTGACTGGTTGCACAAGATGATAGCATTTTCAGTTTCATGTGCTTGCATTAGTGATTTTGAATATTCTATTGCTGTTGGAATATTCCAAGATTTTGTGTAATGTTGCTACGTGGTCCGCAGGATGTTTTCGAGCCTAGTGAAGTGTGACTTCGGTTGCTTGGTAACGTTAATGTTGGTTTGGCCAACTTGGCATGTCAGTGCTATTTGCAAATGTGCTTCCTGATTTGTGGAAGCCTAGTGTAGCGTGTCAATGTAGATTTGGGTCCTGGTTAACCCTTGTTGTGGTCCGCCTTCACTTCTTTCCACCGCAGAAGTGTTTGGTGCTGACCTATTTGGTGGTTGCACGTTTGAGGTGCATACATTTCATTAAGGCCGACCTAGAGAAGATTGTTTGAGGTCGCAGATGATATATATGCAAGGTCAATTGTTGGAGAAGTGTGTGATATGAGAAGCGGTGCAAAATGATGTGTATGTGATCATATGTTGAGATCTGAGTGCGAGCATGAATGCCTAAGAATACCAAAAGCAATGAGCAGAAGGTGTCTACATTTCAATGTGCCTGAAGTTGTTGGAGGTAGTGAGCCGAAGGTTGTGGATGGTTGTGGTGGATTCTCCTGTTGCTCTGAGGTAGTGAACCTCCTTCTAACAATCTCTTTCTATTCTCTTGTATTCTAGAAGAAGTGATCTTCCTAGGCAATGAGCCTTTCTTTCTTTTGGACAGTGAGTCCTTTGGGCAATGAGCCCTCCCAACAGTGAGCCTCTTGCAATCGGTGTTGATATTGATATATATGAGAGTTAATCCTCATTGCGGTTTTCCCACGTAAAATTTGGTGTTTTATTGTGTATGGATGTTGATGTGTTGATGTTTCATTTGTTTACATTCACGTTAATGCTTAATAAGGGTTTGAAGGTTTTAATGCACAACTGATTCACCCCGCCCCCCCTCTTAGTTGTTCTGTGTGTCTAACAATTGGTATCAGAGCAGAGGTTCCTTGGAAGAAGCTTAATCGCTTGAGGAAGATCTGCATGGCACACAGGAATGGTGTCAAAGTCCCTATGTTCGATGGAACAAATTATGCCTTCTAGAAATCAAGGATGGAAGCCTTTCTTGTCTCATTAGGGTTTGGTGTATGGAAATCAGTTGAAGATGGATATACTATGACTACTACTGTGATGTCCCCAAATTTATGGTCAAGTGACTTAATTAATTTAATTGATTAAGTTGTCCAAAAATTAATAATATTTCTGAAGGATGACTTTAATCGGTTATTTTAATTAAATAAAGTGAAATTTTATGAAGTCACTTATTTGATATTTTTAAAAGTGACTTAGTAAAATGTTTATAAAGTGACTTGATGAAATATTTTAAATATAACTTTACAAAGTCACTTTTTGTGGAGATTGGGGAAAAAATAAAAAGAAAGGAGAGTTCATTTTGTTGAGCATTATTGAATGAACATTTTTACTCATCACAGCTTGGTCGAGCTTTCTGGTCTGGGGTTTGGAAGCCCTTGGCACTCCCAGTTTCGGATGTGAGACAATCATCCCTAGCTGGTTTTCGTTGGAAGATTGAAGGAAGATATTTTTGGAAACATTTTGAAAGGAAGAACAAAGTTCATTTCATATTTTCGTGGTTTTGGTTTCTGAGTTTTTGTTTCGTCTTGAAATTGAATTTTGGAGCTTATCATTCAGATTTGAAGGCGTTTCTCTTTGAGAAAACCCTAGGCGCCCCCTTCTTCAAGCAAATGATACAAGCATGGGTCGTATTTTGATAAAAATTGGGCAGTATATTAAAAAAAAGTGTCTGCTGGGCAAAAACGTCTTTGAAAGAGCCATTTCCTAAGTCGTGGGTCATAATATATATGCTGGAAGGTGTCGACTGTGCAAGAGAAGGTCCAAAGCTCACATTTGCATGCGTGGAAGCTGCTCAGACCTATACTCAACTATCTAGGGCATTTTCAAAACGTCTTACACTCATATCAGTTCTCTCCATGGTTGCGTGAACATTCCTAAAGGGTACATTGACAGGAGGTGGTGTGTATTACAGTACTGGAAGGAAACACTCAGTTATTGAAAGGTTTGAGCAATCTGAAGGAAGTCATGAGTCCATTTCCTCCATTGGCGTCATAAATACCAGGTTTGAGATGTTTCTATATTCACTGTGCTAGTCTTATTGCTGCTTCATTATCAAATGCTTGCAAATCAGTGTAAGTGTCATCATTTACAGATCTGAATGCATTACATTCTTGCAATATGATGGTATAAGGGCCTATGATAACATAAACTGTTGGGGAAGTAGGTCTACAACCAGCTGTGATTGATTCTAAGCACATTCTACCTATGCATTCTGCTAATACCATGATCTGTGATGTGTAATGTGTTGGGAATTTGTCCTCAACACCTTTGTTGCAGCCTATAACTATTGTGCATATATTTCAGTCTTATGGTATTCAGAAAAAATGTCATTTAGTCTGCTGTTACAATCTTATTGTTCTTGCTGTGCAGCAGAAAGGCTAGCCTAGGGTATTTAGATTGAAGAATCTAGTATTTCAATACTGTTCCAGTCATTTGATAACAAGTGCAGAGATTAAATGTAATGTTGTTCAATCATTTCAGAATAATTACTCCCAGAAATTGTTGTATCAACTGCTGTCACAGTCAAACCCATTGATGCTATGAATATAACACAATAACAATGTTGATATAGTGTGATTGGGGTGTGGTGTAGGGCATTAAACCTCTGTATCAGTCAGTTTATGTCCTTTATTGTAATGCTGGTCATGAAAACGCAAAGTCAATGAAGTGTCCAGTTGTTGTATATGACTGTATGTTGAAATCCATTTTATATGATCATATCCATTGCTTAGAAAAACTTATCTTTAAAACTCAGTTGATGTTCACTTAATTGACAAATGAAATATGTCATATTAAGTGTTTGGGAAATCGAAAAAATATCGTCTACTCGGGTAGGGGTCTTCACAGTGGTATCAGAGCCAGTGTCCTGCCAGCCTGTTTGGGTCTGCGATTCAGAAATTTCAGCTATCTAACGATGATGCAAATTGACAGTCTTGTCACTTTTAGAGAAAATCAAAATGTGCTAATAAGTACCCTTCAAAAACTCCTACTAAAGGAAGAGGATGAGCAGGTGGTAAGGAAAATAGAAGCCAAAAAAATTGTTGCTGAGTACCAGGGACTACCAAATGATTTCAAATATCATGTCTCCTTTGATCAGTTTTTGGGAATACTTGAGGAAGGAAATCCAAGTAAGAAAAAACTATATAACTATATCAGAAAATTGAAAAAGGAAGAAACTTCTGGTTTTGGGTTGTCTACTAACAGCAATGAAGTATCTGTGCTTGAGCCTAGTATTCATGAGGAAGGAAAGGAATTAAATACATTGCAGACAAGCACACCAGTTGTAGTGGGGGACCAGGAAATGTGTGATGAATGGCTAATGAGGGCAAAGAAAGCGAAGTTGATAGCTGCTCAGGAAAAACAACAATTACAGAGAATTAAGGAAACATCAAAACGAGCTCCCTTCAAATCAAACAAACATAAAATTTCCATACTTTCCGGAAAGGCACTTCACATGGACTATCCCTGTGACCTCTCAAATCATGAAAAGAATGTTCCAAAGGGAAGGTATGCAAATGACAAAATTATTAAGATTGCTAATGCTATTTCAAAAAAAGAATGGGGTGAAGTTGAGTACGTTGAAGTTTCCAAATCAGCATATAGTGAAGAGGTTTTACATAACTCCAGTAAGGATACTTTAGATGTTGGGAAAGAATCCTCAATGTTCAATGTATATCAGTTTGATTTCCAAACAGCACCTATGGAGAAAAATTTCCATGTTAGCTTCAACACTTTTGATTCAGACGGTAATTTGTTTAAGGAAACAACAATGCATGGGAAACGCAATGGGCATACTTGTTTTGATCCAAGCCATCAACTCATAAGTTTATGGGATCCAGGTATTTCAACACTAAAACATGGTGGAGAGAAAGCGTGTGATGATCTCTCTTTCGAACACAACGTTTTCCTTACCACAGAACCTAGAAGATGCAAAGAAATCAAAGATGATAGTGGGCACACTCTTGGTGGATCAGCCACTAGTATTATACCTACACATGCAGAGGGAGATGTAAGTGATTCCGTTTGGGTTGAACATACATTATCCACAATGAAGGAACATTTTTCAAGATCATATGAAGCTTTTTGTTTTACAGAGCTGACTAGGGAGATTAAGAGTTTGCTTACTAAGAAGATCTTGCATTTTGATAATGTTTGGTTTGTCCTACATACTACACTTTGGAGTTTGCTAGGAAGGGAAAACATATCAGCCATGGAGGTGATGGTATGGATTAGAAAATGGGACAACAATCTTTTGACATCTCATGAGCATGAATCCAAGCTAGATGGTGGTGACAAGAAATGTAGCATTGTAGACATTCATGAAAAGATAGACAAGCATGAGGTGATGGCGGGAACTCCTACGTGCCTACAACCTGAAGTTATAACAACAATGGGAAAAGAACATGAGTCAATTTGTATGTTGGTTCCTCACTCTTATGATGTTGATACTTTGATTGAGTATAAGGATATCATAACTTCAAGGTTTGATATGCTACAAGGATGGGCTGCCAAGTGTGCTCTTGCATTGAAGTTTTATAGGGTAATGAAAGAAAAGGTACAATCAGTCCTAAATCACTGGTTGGGGACAGCAGCGTTATACTCTCTAATCTACATGAACTTGCAATCCCTATTCTTGAAGTAATTGGTGACAATGAGTTTCCAAATGATAGCTTACATGATGTGTTGATTAAGCATGGCTATTTTGATGTTGCTTCTTCCAAGAGGGCTAAATTTGTTCACTTTAGAACAACAGCCATAAATCAGTTCAAAGAAACTTGTAACATACATCACTCTATACATGATGAGAAACAAGATTTCTCTAATTATGAGTTTGTAGATGATGCTTTCAATGTTAAGGAGAATGAAGTGGCGTTAGGTATTCAATGGTTGAAATCTCTTGGAAGATTTGTCCAAGACTCCAACAAGATGATATTAGAGGTCACTCACATGGGTAAACACAGGGTACTTAAGCCACAAAGGAATGAGACAAAGGATGGGACAGTTAAGGGCATGTTTGTGTGCTCTAACATTGATGACTTCAAAGGCATGGATAAGAATGAAGAATTCAGTCCTAATCTTCTGATTTTGAACAGCAGGGATATATTCTCACTTCCTAATTATATTGCAGCTTCTAACTATTGGGAAAGGGGTGATATTGTTTCTACTTTGGTTGGTGCTCAAGCAGCATGCACAGGTCATGGTAATTTATATGTTGCATCCCCCCTTAGGGCTGAATTTAAACACTTTGGAGCAGCAGATTTAGAGCAGTCCCAAATATTGAATGATGGTTGGCTAGAGAGGGCAAGGCAAACCAAGTTGTTGGCTCAACAAGTCAAGTCCTATCTTCAACATAGTCACGATATGCACCCTTCTTTAGATGATGATGATAAAAAATTGACTAATTCAGAAAATTCAGTTGTTGTTGAGTAGTATTTTCTTCATGGTGATAATGATTTTGTGGAGAGCACCCCTAGTGAGCCATACACTCAAGAGTTGTCTTTGATGAGTGTTGATGACATCTATGTTACACCTTTGGGTTTATCACCTATTTCTTGTGGCATGACAACGACTTATTTGTTGACTGGTGACTACATAGTCATAGATTCATCATGGTTTAGTGACTGCCCTAGTTGGATTCACATTGTATTTTCGGACTTTTCGTGCTCTACACCAGCTATTCAGTTTCTTGGGAGTGTGTGGAGGTATGTTTATTTGATGGACAATGAATATTCGATGGATTTCCTCAGTATGTATGGGTATGTTGACACCTATGATTTCATTCTTGTTGCTGGCATGAGTTACAACAGTGGTATTTGGTGGCCTAGTGCGTTGATCTATGTACACATGGGAGGTTTGAGCACCAGGCTCCACTTCAGTGCCTTAGAGGTTGACATTGGTCAGTCTTATCAGAAGAAGGTGGGTTTTCATAGGACTTGCACGTTGGATATTGGTTTTGATCCAGCTTCTTCTCTGGAGGTTGTTGACATTCATGATGATACCCTTCTTACTCTTGAAGAATCAGCTCTTTCAGTTGTGAGTTGTGAGCCTTCTTCTCATGATGGCAGCATTAGATGGGATACACATGATTACTCTGGTATTCCATTAGCTCCGGTGGGAGAATTTCACTTCAATTGCATTATGAGGTATGTTCACCAGTTTTCTTTCAGGCCACATGTACAGGGTTTGATGATGACATTGATGACACAGAGAGATGGGTTCAATAAGGGATGTGTGGATGCACTCTGGTATGGCATGCTTCAGATTTCACATGATGGGTCCAAATTTGATAGGTCTCTCACTTCGATTTCTCCAGTTGGATGTTTCCAGCAACAGGAGTTTGAGACTCAGTTTGATTGGACCCTAGGGGTTATCAGAGTGGTGCAACGGAAGTCAGTTGGTGTCGAGATTGAAAGTCTTCTAGTTTGTCCATGGGACCCAGGTATGATATCTAAGGTTTATCATCACAGTACTTGGAGTTGGCATGATTGGGATCCAGGACTTCTTGTGTTGGATGGTTCGCCTCACAGATTGACAGAGCTTGACAATGTCAAGAACTTCAACTGTATTCAGAGGATGCTGGTTGGAGTTCTTTTCAAGATCATCTAGGATCCGGGTGGTTGGTGGACAGGTGCAGATGGTTTGTTATTCAGAATTCAGGTACTATGGCGTTGGGGCTGGTTTGCTGTTGCACATTGCTTGAGGACAAGCAATCTTTGGGAAGGGAGGACTGTGATGTCGCCAAATTTATGGTCAAGTGACTTAATTAATTTAATTGATTAAGTTGTCCAAAAATTAATAATATTTTTGAAGGATGACTTTAATCCGTTATTTTAATTAAATAAAGTGAAATTTTATGAAGTCACTTATTTGATATTTTTAAAAGTGACTTAGTAAAATGTTTATAAAGTGACTTGATGAAATATTTTAAATATAACTTTACAAAGTCACTTTTTGTGGAGATTGGGGAAAAAATAAAAAGAAAGGAGAGTTCATTTTGTCGAGCATTATTGAATGAACATTTTTACTCATCACAGCTTGGTCGAGCTTTCTGGTATGGGGTTTGGAAGCCCTTGGCACTCCCAGTTTCGGATGTGAGACAATCATCCCTAGCTGGTTTTCGTTGGAAGATTGAAGGAAGATATTTTTGGAGACATTTTGAAAGGAAGAACAAAGTTCATTTCATATTTTCGTGGTTTTGGTTTCTGAGTTTTTGTTTCGTCTTGAAATCGAATTTTGGAGCTTATCATTCAGATTTGAAGGCGTTTCTCTTTGAGAAAACCCTAGGCGCCCCTTCTTCAAGCAAATGATACAAGCATGGGTCGTATTTTGATAAAAATTAGGCAGTATATTAAAAAAACGTGTCTGCTGGGCAAAAACGTCTTTGAAAGAGCCATTTCCTAAGTCGTGGGTCATAATATATATGCTGGAAGGTGTCGACTATGCAAGAGAAGGTCCAAAGCTCACATTTGCATGCGTGGAAGCTGCTCAGACCTATACTCAACTATCTAGGGCATTTTCAAAACGTCTTACACATATCAGTTCTCTCCATGGTTGCGTGAGCATTCCTAAAGGGTACATTGACAGGAGAAAGCGTGTATTACAGTACTGGAAGGAGACACTCAGTTATTGGAAGGTTTGAGCAATCTGAAGGAAGTCACGAGTCCATTTCCTCCATTGGCGTCATAAATACCAGGTTTGAGATGTTTCTATATTCACTGTGCTAGTCTTATTGCTGCTTCATTATCAAATGCTTGCAAATCAGTGTAAGTGTCATCATTTACAGATCTGAATGCATTACATTCTTGCAATATGATGGTATAAGGGCCTATGATAACATAAACTGTTGGGGAAGTAGGTCTACAACCAGCTGTGATTGATTCTAAGCACATTCTACCTATGCATTCTGCTAATACCATGATCTGTGATGTGTAATGTGTTGGGAATGTGTCCTCAACACCTTTGTTGCAGCCTATAACTATTGTGCATATATTTCAGTCTTATGGTATTCAGAAAAAATGTCATTTAGTCTGCTGTTACAATCTTATTGTTCTTGCTGTGCAGCAGAAAGGCTAGCCTAGGGTGTTTAGATTTAAGAATCTAGTATTTCAATACTGTTCCAGTCATTTGATAACAAGTGCAGAGATTAAATGTAATGTTGTTCAATCATTTCAGAATAATTACTCACAGAAATTGTTGTATCAACTGCTGTCACAGTCAAACCCATTGATGCTATGAATATAACACAATAACAATGTTGATATAGTGTGATTGGGGTGTGGTGTAGGGCATTAAACCTCTGTATCAGTCAGTTTATGTCCTTTATTGTAATGCTGGTCATGAAAACGCAAAGTCAATGAAGTGTCCAGTTGTTGTATATGACTGTATGTTGAAATCCATTTTATATGATCATATCCATTGCTTAGAAAAACTTATCTTTAAAACTCAGTTGATGTTCACTTAATTGACAAATGAAATATGTCATATTAAGTGTTTGGGAAATTGAAAAAAATATCGTCTACTCGGGTAGGGGTCTTCACAACTACTCCTCCGAAATGTGAAGATGATATCAAGGATTATGAGAATAATGGCAAAGCAAGGAATGCTATTTTGAGTGGGCTTTCTTGTTGAAATATCTTGTCATTGATGTTAAGGGTTGAGTTGCTTGCTCGTGCTCTTGAGCTACTTGCTAGTCTACTTAAGCTGCTTGCCTGTGTCTACTTCACCTGCTTGGTTGTGTGCTTTAGCTACTTGGTTCTTTGCTTAAACTTCTTGCCTGTTTGCATCAACTGCTTGCTTGCTTGCTTCAGTTGTCAGCTAATTTGCTTTGTCATCATCTATTGCCAAATCATCCTAGCCATGTCAGCAGTTGAAAAGTCAAATTTATTGGATGTTCAAGGTCGAATATTTCTTTGTGACGCCTATGTTTTAAATTGCGTATGAGGCGATTTATGATTGTCGAGTATATTCTCTACAGTGGATACTTTTGAAATTATCGATTCTTTGTATGAGATGGCTTCAACAATTGTTAAGTGTGCAGACTATTTATAGTAGTGTTACAAGACTCGGACTCGGCAAGACGATTTTTTACTTGGACTTGGACTCGGAGCCTAGATTCGGCACAGACTCGACAAATAGAAAAACTCAAGAAATTCAAAGATTTTTAAGGATTTAAAACTTGTTTCATGCACCCTTTAATAAATAAACCTTGAAGACACAATAACATCATCAAATAGAAATTACTATGATCCCATACACAAACATAAATTGATCACATAAGTATAAACGCAAATTTTAGCTGAAGGAAATAACACATTCAGATATATAAATATTGTCAAATGTATACAAAAGTCATGGAATATGAAATCCATGGCATCAAAACAAATATCCAAACTAAAAATATAAGTCTATGGCTCAAAAGAGCTTGCATTACTCATCCCAACATCATGACAAGTCATGCACTGGTGTCTAAGATAGGTCCTAGATGATGATGTAGCCATGATATTTGCTTGTGTCTCAATGATTGGTGTGTATATTCAAGTGAGGAATTTATTATTAAAATTTTATTGAAGCCTTCAACACTACATGTTTTGTTGTCTAATGTATGAAACAAGATAATCCTTGATTATGGCTTTGACTATGAAAGATGCAGATATTTGCAACAAGGGATATGTATTTTGTAGGTTTTATGATCATGATTCATCATTGGCCTATTACATGCTTAGACCTATAGTTTGATAAGGGTTTGGGGGAAACACCGCAACGGGGTTGAGGGGCAATGCCCCTTGTGGGGGTCTGGGGGCAATGCCCCCAACAGGGTCAAAGGCCAGCGCATGAGACTCACTAGTTTTGGCGAGTCTGGCACGAGACTCGCTGGTTTTGTCAAGTCTAGCGAGTCTCAGCAAGTACTTGACTACCGAGTTTTTGGGCCTCGTTTAGGGTCACCCACCTTGCAACTCGCCGAGTCTAGGCAAGTTTTTGCGAGTCTTGTAACACTGATTTATAGTCTTGGTGGTGCTGATTAAATGCCTTTGTGGCAAGCTTAGTAAAGGAGATAATCTAAATATTTTCGTAGCCAGAGCATGGTCGGTTTTATTTGAACAACGAATTGAAATTGGGGTGAGTCTATTTGACTATATCTTTATTGCAAGAAAATCGAACATATAATTTGTGAGTGAAATAGTCGGGTGAAATAGGCTCACGTGCTCATGGAGGTCATGCAAATAAATATCACCTTCATTAAAATCGTGTATGGTCTTTTGGCGTTATATATGTTTTTGCTTATGAATGTTAGAGACTTGGTTACATGGTAACACCTCTTATCATTATGAACCTACTCTTTTTCGGCATATGCAATAGAGAGTTAATAAAGTAGTATTCTTGTAAATTTATGAAATCGCTACCTTCATCAACAAGGTCTTCTTAGTCATGCAGATAATGGTGTAGTACTTGCTGCATGGAAGTTATGCATGCCTTCGTGGCATTTTAAGTCTGTGTATGAGTATGGTACGTGGGTTATGAGAAGTTTTTTTACTTTTTATTTTGATTTCTCATCGCCATCCTATGTATGGGCTATGTGAAGCGGCGCAGTTAGTAAAACTTTCATGTTTCAATGGAGTAAATAAAAATCGATTGAGTTATAGCCATCATTTTGAAGAGACAGGCAGCATTAAGTCGGGCTGTGTAAAAAAAAATATCATTGTTTTAATCCTTTTTAGAGCTCCATCATTCATTTTTGCATTGGTTTTCAAATGCTGGGGTCATGTTTTTTAAGAGAAATCAGACAATCTTTCATCATGTTCAGAATATGAGAGTAATGACTAAGTCTTTGTGGCGGACATGCTAGATCTAGAAGAGTTTTTGCCTTCATGCGATTTGATGGGGATGGCTCCAAAAATCTGTATTTTTGGTGTTGAGTTTATATCAGATGTGTGGTGTTTTTGAAGATGTTCTTTTAAGAATATATAATCGCTACCTCTCTTGAGAGATATGATGTATGACAAAGATCTTCTCTTGGTTTGAGTGCTGAAAATCATATGATTTGCGAGAAGGTATCATGTGATTATTTTCAGAGTCAAGTGTGCAGCATTTTTCTCTTGCAGGTGTATGTGATTCGATGCTAAGTGTGTTTACTTTCAGTAAAGGATGGGCTGTTTTGATATAATAGCTGTGGTGTTACATCGAACCTTCATATGGGAGATGGGTTGTTTCAAGTGCCATCACTTTTATATTTCTATGATGTGGGCTGCAAATTGAGTTAGTGTCTTTGAGTATATACAGGTTCAGATTTCGTTCTGGACTGAATTGAAGGAATTTGTGCTGCTTAGAATGGCATTTCCTTTTGCTTTGAAGAGTTGTTTGGTTTCTGAAATCTAAGTTGCAGTGTTTTGTTGTTGCAGTGTTTTGTTGTGTGATAAGAGCAGATGTGTTCATTCTGACAGTCGTTGTATTATAATCAGAGAAGGTGTGATTAGTATTCAGATTTGAAGTATGTTTTTTGTGGGTTGGTGCTCTCAGTGAGTTGGTACTCACTTATGTAATTTGGGTTGGTGCCCACTTGTGATTAATGAAAGCATAGTTTTGTTGTGGCTTTTTAGCCGAAAGGGTTTTCCACGTAAAATCTCGGTGTTCATGGTGTTTTATGTCGCTGTTAATGTTTTGATTTCTGATTTATATGGTTTTAAGTGTTAAAAGTTAAAATACTGATTCATCGCCCTCCCCACACCCCACTCTCGGTATTTTTTGTGTGCTCCTCAGTTGGTGTAATGTCCCCTTCCTAGACAGTACCGTCATGTCAGTGGTTAGCCTATTATCTAGATACTCGTAGGCTGGCAGATGTGTTTAGAGGATCACTTGAGGCAGTTATCCAGTGTTGGGAACATCACTCCAGCAGTTGATTCAGGTTTGAGCCTTTGCAGACTCTTTCAAAGTGGTTTTTCAGATACTTACTATTTATAGTAAGTCAGGCAGACAGGAGTTGCTATTTTTAGCAGGGGCACCTGGTTCAGTTGGTCAGCTTAGTTTCGACCCAGTTTAATGATCCGATGAACAAACAGTGTTTACTTGGGCATTTAATATTTATTAAAAGTTTATTAATTTGACTTTATGATATAAAGTCACTTTAATGAAATATTAAATTTATTAAGTGGCGAATTATAAAGTATTTAATACTTTATAAAAGGGGTTAAAATAATAATTAAATGAGCATTTAATTATTAATCAAAAGGGGACGCCATTTATTAAATATTTGTCCTAAGTCAAAAGGGGCGAAATTAATCATTTATTTAAATGATTATTAAAAAGATGCCTTGGGTCGAATTCATGAAAGGAAGTATATATACTGCCAAGAAAAATGGAACTCATTATGTTATGATTATTCAAATTTGTCTTATTTTCTCTCTGAGCATTGGGGTTTGTGAAACAAGGGTTTCTGCAGACATTTGATTTTGGAGAACGTTCCCTCTTCAAGATCTGACATACTGAGACTGTGAAATATCAGTTGAAGATTGTCAAACAGGGTGACTTCATACAGAGGTTGCATTCGAGTTTACTGAGGTGGATTCAGACAGGAGTTTTGACAAGGATTATTCATCTGAGCAACAAGGCGACTTGTTATTTCTTGATTCTGGATTTGGCACTTTCTTCTAGAGGCCGTACTATATTTATTGTTGCTGGTTGGGCCGTACTTTTTTGTACCAGCAAGGGCCGTACTTCCTTAACTGGAGAATATGCCTTCACTTTTGGTCTTCTGCCTTTTGCACAGTGGACGCCTAGGGTTTCTGGAGTTATTTCATCAGTTTCGAGGTGGGAGATTGCATCATATCTTTCAGCCGTACCATTTCAGTGTCTCCTTCTGGCGCCTGCAAGCTTAACCAAGTTTTTAATAAAATGACTGCCTTTTTGTCTGAATGCTTAAATATTGCAGTTGTAATCATCTGGGAAGATTAATAAATTACCTAGCAACAAGATTCGATCTATGTTCTGTAGTTTTTATGCATCTATTATTTTATATTATTTTTCCATTCATTTCTTGCAAAATCGCAATTTGTTCTTTAATTGCAAAAACACCAAAAAATCACAAATTTAGAAAATAAAACAAAAAACCTCAGTATTTTGGCCAATGATCGGGTTGAGAGACACCTGGTCTCTTTCAGTGGTATCAGAGCACAGTTTTCCTGCCATCCTGTGCTTTTTCAGTTGCTTTTTCAGTAAGAAGTGTGCTTTTTCGATGCTTTTTCATGAATAGTGATATCATTTCCTACATCAAGGGTAGAGGAATAGGCAGAGTTGAGGATTGGACAGGTCCACCTATTCCTGAAGGTGAGACAGTGTCAGGGGTTCTGGGTATTCACAGATCCAGTTCCAATAGCAGTGAGAACAGTGTAACAACACTGATGGCAGACCGTGAGATTCCTGCAGAGACACATAGGGACTCAGGGAAAGCGCATGCAGAAGGTGATATTACCGAGGAGGAGTTTAGACGCAGACACGACAATATGATGGACATGATGTCCCAGTTGATGGGCACTATGAGACAGTATACTCCATCCCAGCCGCACTATATTCAGATAGGGCAATCGAGCAGGACAGTAGGCGTGGACCAGCCTTTGGTATCGGCACCACGGCAGTCATCACCTATCTACCATGAGCGTAGGCCTAGACAACCTACATTCATATCTAGAGAGACACCACCTCCGACTCCGGAGGCAGAGCAGCAGGGTCATCATCAGGAGTTTCAGCCACACAATGGCATGTCAGTAGCAGATGTGACTAGATTTCATGGTGAGTATTTGTCATTAGCACCTGAGATTAGGTAGGCTTTGACTTTTCATGAGTTTATGGATGTGCATAAACCTAGAGGGGGAGGTAGATTTGACCGCAGAGCTCCTCAGCATCACCAGCCACAGCCACAGGTGAACAAAGATTTACAGTATGCAGTTAGCAAGATCACCTTGCCTTACTTTGATGGATTTGATAAGAGTTCAGCGAGGTCTTGGGTCCAGAAGTTGGACAATTACCTATCACTGAGACCTATGCAGGAGGACGAGGCCATTAAGTTTGCTACATTGCATCTTGATGGGTTGGCGCATGATTGGTGGCATCACGGAATGTACACACTTGGCCATCATGCAGTTACTACTTATCAGGAGTTCACCAGTAGGCTCATAGAGCGTTTCGACAAGAAGGATCCAGAACTCTACTTCAGGGAGCTAGCTTAGCTCAGACAGACAGGTAGTTTGGATGCCTATGTCGGTGACTTTCAGAGGATTGCAGTTATGGTGACAGGCATTTCGGAGAGGAGACTTGTGATTCTCTTCGTTGAGGGTTTGATGGAGCCTATGAGAGGTTGGGTCAAGGCATTTGATCCTACGACTCTTCAGGAGGCCATGAGGAAGGCACATAGCATGGAGCTTGCAGCACCTCGCAACAAGTTCACTTCAGGCTCGACACCCTACACGAGGCCTAATAGGTCATTTGACAGGAATAGGCCATTTGACAGAAAGAGCGATCCACCTAATCCTAAGAGACCAAATGCACCACCATTTGATAGAGAAACATTGAATGATTTACGAAAGAAAAAATTATGTTTTTGGTGCAAGGCACCTTATGATGAGAAACATGTATGCCCTCTTCGTCCCAAGGTTAGAAATAACCAGATGGAGTGGTTTTATAAGGGAGAAGAGCAATCTAATATGTCAGACCAGCAAGCTGATTCAGAGCATTCAGATGATGAAAGGTCTGAAAATGACGGTGATAATGAAGGAGGAAGGAAGCTACAGGAAGCACATTTGACTAGTCTTCAGAGAGATGGATCTTTTAGACTTCGTGGGCTCCTAGCAGGTCAAAAGGTAATCACTCTACTCGACACTAGTGCTACTCATAACTTCATAGATGCACGGTTGGTAGAGAGACGAGGTATACAGACAGAAGAGTTTGAGGGTATTCGAGTCAAGGTGGTTGATGGGTACACCCTCAAATGTGACAGAAAGATAACAGATCTTCCGATGCAGCTGAACAACTATGAGTTCAAGACTAAATTCTATGTTGTTAATATGGGAGATACTGATGTGGTGTTAGGGATGGCATGGCTTCACGATTTGGGTGAGTTCACACTCAATCTACAGGACATGGAGATGAAGTTCAAGGCAAATGGGAAACCTCATGTCATCAAGGCCATCAGAGACAGTAATTTGAGGATGGTTTCGTACAGGCGGATGGAGAGACTCATTCGACATGATATGGTTGATTGGGCTACAGAGTGTATGTTATTGCCAGCACAGCAGGAGCAGCAGAAGGTTGAGTACCATCCAGACATTCAGATACTCAGGACTAAACACTCTAAAGTGTTTAGCGACATTCCACCTGGCAGACCTCCAGACAGAGGCACTGAGCACATTATCGAGTTGGAGGAGGGCGCAAAGCCCATTATGATTACACCTTACAGGCATCCGAAACGGCTCAAGGATGAGATAGAGAAGACAATCAACGAGCTGTTGGCTATGGGGCATATCAAACCTAGCAAGTCACCTTTTGCTTCATCGGTCGTATTGGTGAAGAAAAAGGATGGATCACTTCGGATGTGTATAGATTACCGCCAACTCAATAAGAAAACAATTAAGAACAGGTACCCGATACCCCGCATTGATGAGTTGATTGATGAGTTGCACGGTGCTATCTTCTTTACGAAGATTGACTTGAGATCTGGGTACCATCAGATTCAGATGAGGGAGCAGGACATAGAGAAAACCGCCTTCAGATGCCATTGTGGTCACTTCAAGTTCTTGGTTATGCCTTTCGGTTTAACCAATGCACCTGCTACCTTTCAGTCTACCATGAACAAGGTCTTCAGTTCTCAGCTGCGGAGATTCGTGTTGGTCTTCTTCGATGACATCCTGGTGTACAGTAGGTCATGGGAGGAGCATTTAGCTCACTTGGATACAATTTTGGGTATCTTGGTGGAGGAGTCCTTTTATGCCAAGGAGTCCAAGTGTGAGCTAGGCATGGCTGAGTTGTTGTATCTGGGGCACATCATCAGTGCCAAGGGAGTTAGTATGGACCCTGAGAAGGTCCGAGCTATAGTTGAGTGGCCAGTACCCGAGAACCTTACGCAACTCAGAGGATTCATTGGGTTGTGTGCTTTTTATAGGAGATTTGTTAGTGGGTTCTCACGTCACACCGCACCCCTTACTGATTTGACAAAGAAAGGGGCTTTTACTTGGTCACCACAGGCTCAGGAGTGCTTTGACAGGTTTAAGGTGATCATGACTTCATGTCCAGTGCTAGCATTACCTTGACTTTACAAAGTCATTTGATTTGTTTTGCGATGCTTCAGGAGAGGGCATTGGTGCTGTTTTGATGCAGGAGAGGCACCCTATTGCTTTTGAGAGCAGGAAGCTTAGGGGTCCTGAGAGGTTTTACAGCATTTATGACAAGGAAATGTTAGCCATTATGCATGCTTTGGCTAAGTTCAGGCAATACTTGGTAGGCAGCAAGTTCAGTGTGCGTACAGACCACAATAGCCTGAAACACTTCCTTGGACAGCGAGACCTAAATGAGAGACAGCAAAAATGGGTCAGTAAACTGCAGTCATATGATTTTGATATCACCTTCATTAAGGGGAAGCAAAATGTTGTAGCTGACGCCTTGTCTCGCAGACCTCAATTGAATGCTATGGCACCGATTTCCGAGGATTGGAGGCATCGGATCGTTACTGAGTATGCTAAGAACCCATGGGCTTCTAGCATTGTTGATGGGACAGAGCAGGATAATAGGTACACCGTTGTGGATGACTTGATCATTTACAAGGGGCGGATTTTTCTAGTTCCTGGTTCCGAGTTGAGGGATACAGTTCTGAGAGCCTTTCATGATCTTCCTATGGCGGGCCATCCCGGTTACTTCAAAACATACAAGTTGGTTCGGGAACGGTTTACTTGGAAAGGGCTAAAGACTGATGTTCTTTAGTATGTTCGCGAGTGTTTTGTTTACCAGCAGAACAAGCAGGAACACACATATCCTGCTGGATTGCTTTAGCCACTTCCGATACCTGATAGGAAGTGGGAGTGTTTATCGATGGACTTTATCACGGGTTTGCCGAAAGCCCAAGGTAAAGATTGCATTTATGTAGTTGTTGATCGGCTGACCAAATATGCGCACTTCTTTCCGATCACTACTACATTCACAGCATCGCAGACTGCAGAGCTTTTCTTCAGAGAGGTATTCAGGTTACATGGTTTGCCTCGAACTATAGTCAGCGATAGAGACAGTTGGTTCATGAGCAACTTTTGGCAGGAGTTGTTCAAACTTTGTGGGACCGAACTGACACCGAGTACCAGCTACCATCCACAGACAGATGGATAGACGAAGATTGTCAATAAGTGGGTGGAAGGTTATCTGCGCAATTACATAGCTGGACAGCAAAGAGCTTGGGTGAGGTGGATATACCTCTGTGAGTATTGTTATAACTCCACTCACCACATGACTATACAGATGACACCCTTCATGGCATTGTACGAGTATGAGGCGCCCAACCTTTTGGATTTGATATTGAGTGATAGTAGAGTGCCCAGTGCAGGAGATATGATGCAGAGTCAGCAAGACATTTTGAGGTCTCTCAGAGACAATATCCAGCGGGCATAGAATCAGCAGAAGTAGTATGCTGATCAGAAGAGGGTTGAGCGTTCTTTTGTAGTGGGTGACATGGTGTATCTCATGTTACAGCCATATCGTCAGTCTACTCTGCGGAAGAGTGGTGCAGAAAAGTTGAAACCTCGTTACTATGGTCCATTCCGTGTTATTAGACGAGTGGGCGAGGTTGCTTATGAGTTGGACTTACCGGCGGATAGTAGGGTTCATAACGTATTTCATGTCACGCCTGAAGAAGGCATTGGGTCAGCATGCCCCTCTCCAATATTGCCACCCCTTGATGATGAGGGGAAGTTGATATTAGTGCCTGAGGCCATCCTCGATGTTAGAGAGAGACATCTTCGGAGGCGGGTTATCAGAGAGTATTTGATCAAATGGAGAGACTTGCCGGTTGAGGATGGTACTTGGGAATCAGAGGAGATTTTACAACATCCAGAGCTGAGATTGCTTGAGGACAAGCAATTTCAGGGAGGGCGGACTGTAATGTCCCCTTCCTAGACAGTACCGTCGTGTCAGTGGTTAGCCTATTATCCAGATCCTCGTAGGCTGGCAGATGTGTTTAGAGGATCACTTGAGGCAGTTATCCAGCGTTGGGAACATCACTCCAGCAATTGATTCAGGTTTGAGGCTTTGCAGACTCTTTCAGAGTGGTTTTTCAGATACTTACTATTTATAGTAAGTTAGGCAGGCAGGAGTTGCTATTTTTAGCAGGGGCACCTGGTTCAATTGGTCAGCTCAGTTTCGACCCAGTTTGATGATCCGATGAACAAACAATGTTTACTTGGGCATTTAATATTTATTAAAAGTTTATTAATTTGACTTTATGATATAAAGTCACTTTAATGAAATATTAAATTTATTAAGTGGCGAATTATAAAGTATTTAATACTTTATAAAAGAGGGGTTAAAATAATAATTAAATGAGCATTTAATTATTAATCAAAAGGGGACACCATTTATTAAATATTTGTCCTAAGTCAAAAGGGGCGAAATTAATCATTTATTTAAATGATTATTAAAAAGATGCCTTGGGTCGAATTCATGAAAGGAAGTATATATACTGCCAAGACAAATGGAACTCATTATGTTATGATTATTCAAATTTGTCTTATTTTCTCTCTGAGCATTGGGGTTTGTGAAACAAGGGTTTCTGCAAACATTTGATTTTGGAGAACGTTCCCTCTTCAAGATCTGACATACTGAGACTGTGAAATATCAGTTGAAGATTGTCAAACAGGGTGACTTCATACAGAGGTTGCATTCGAGTTTACTGAGGTGGATTCAAACAGGGGTTTTGACAGGGATTATTCATCTGAGCAACAAGGCGACTTGTTATTTCTTGATTCTGGATTTGGCACTTTCTTCTAGAGGCCGTACTATATTTATTGCTACTGGTTGGGCCGTACTTTTCTGTACCAGCAAGGGCCATACTTCCTTAACTAGAGAATACGCCTTCACTTTTGGTCTTTTGCCTTTTGCACAGTGGACGCCTAGGGTTTCTGGAGTTATTTCATCAGTTTCGAGGTGGGAGATTGCATCATATCTTTCAGCCATACCATTTTAGTGTCTCCTTCTGGCGCCTGCAAGCTTAACCAGGTTTTTAATAAAATGACTGCCTTTTTGTCTGAATGCTTAAATATTGTAGTTGTAATCATCTGGGAAGATTAATAAATTACCTGGCAACAAGATTCGATCTATGTTTTGTAGTTTTTATGCATCTATTATTTTATATTATTTTTCCAGTCATTTCTTGCAAAATCGCAATTTGTTCTTTAATTGCAAAAACACCAAAAAATCACAAATTCATAAAACAAAACAAAAAACCTCAGTATTTTGGCCAGTGATCGGGTTGAGAGACACCTGGTCTCTTTCAGTTTGTATCAGAGCGGGGTTCCTCGGTTTGAAAGCTTAATTGCTTGGAGGTTGGTCCTGATTGCACACATGGGTTCAAATGAAGGTCTAGCTACAAACAAAGCTCCTCTATTCGACGGCTCCAAATATGCTTTCTGGAGTATTCAGATGCGCACTTATTTGATGTCACTTGTGTTGATGATATAGCATCGGGACTCATCCTTACATCGATTTAATAAATAATTAAATATAGCCGTGGCTATTTAATTATTTAACTAGAGCCGACTTTTGTGAAAAGGCCTCCCAATTGAACTTGTAATTAATCTTAATGAGGTCGACCTTTCATCTTGAAGAGTCATGTTGATTGATATCGAACTAGATAAAAGCAAGGCGCTTCCACTCATTTGAGCATCCATATTCAACACACATGAAGTTCGCACATTTTTGTAGGTGATTATCTTATTCAGCAGATCGACAGATTCAAGAGTTCGACAGTATAAAGAAGACATTACTGGTTGTATTGGCATCTAGAGAGGTGCATTCATATTAATCATCAGATCGACCTTGTGATTGGCCTTATTGTAAAAGCGAGTTGTTGCTCATTATTCAATATATAGTTGATATATTGTTGCTGAGTTTTTCACCCTCGAGAAGGAGGGTTTTCCCAGGGTATCTTGCTTTGTTATTGTGTTCATTGTATCATTTATGTTTATTGCAAATCTGATCTTAAAAAAAAACTAACATGGTATCAGAGCGGGTTAAGGGAAATCAGATCAGACTTGTCTAAGTAACATAGCAGAAGGTGGCTAACCTTATTAAGGCATTTGGGCGAACTCTATATGCGTGTACTTGGCAAAATCATCAAGAACGGGTCCTTTGTGCTTATTAAATGAGTGACGAAAGTGTGAGCACAATAATTTCATAGTTTGCAATTAAAGGAGCCGTTTACTGGTGAAGACCGAAATACTGATATTTGCATATTGAGTATGATGCCTAGGCATTGTCTGGAACAAGGACAAAGAGGTGTTGTGTTATTTCATGCATTATAGAAGCCATGGTAAATTCTTTGAGCAAGTTGTTTATATATCTAATATTTTGTGGCTTATTCTCTGGAGTTGCCATGAATAACATTTGGCACGAGTGGGATATATCATAGGACCTTGTATTGGAATATGTGCTACCTTTGGATAGTCATGATACAGTCGCCAAAAATTTGTATATTTTGGTGAATGAACAACACTGAGCATATGCCGATTGAAGGTAATCGCTGGTTGCACTATGAAATTTAATCAGTGATTTAATTAAGAAGTGATATAATGCAAGAGGTGTTAAGGCAATGGGTGAGGAATTAATAAGAAATTCAATTCAAATTGTGAGAGTATATGGGGCTTTCTGTTCATGTGCTTAGCTAAAAGGTGGACGTGGGACCCAGAAATAAGAGAAACCATGGACAAAGGGAAGTGATAGTGATTGCGCGATTACAAAAGTCAACTCGCATTCGCCATAGTCGGGGACTTGACTCATACTATGTCAAGCATTTCAATTCATCTCTATGAGCTCTACTAGTCAATGCACCTTTTGTGTGTGGCAGAGGTGTTAGCTTGCTTGGAGGATTGCTATTGATATTATACTAGCAGACTATCTGGAGACTTGATTGTAGCCCTCATGTTCTCCTATTCAAAGGATTTTGAATTCAGGACTTGGCAGTATTGCAATGTTGGGTCCTTGAATTCTACAAAGGGATGGTCTAAAGGAGTCTACAATGGAAACTCGTGAAAGCCTGAAGAAATATCTAGCATAGGACTTCTCCACAAGAGATATGTGAGAAGGAACTGTTGTTTCTGAAGGCTGTACTAAGCAAAGTCAGCACTTAGGAGCATAATTAATATAGATCTCAGGAAAGATAAGTGCAGACCTGAAAAGCGTTTAAGTGCAACACTTAAGGAGATTCTGATTTCAACGAGATAAGTATTTTTTTGTTTATACTTTTTGAAATCTCAGGTAAAATTCAGTCTGCTGAGTTGTGCAGATCTGACATCGTTTATTTGGATCGTGTGTTATTAGTAAAGATAGTGTTTTCTCTTGAATAGTGATCATTGGGATGAGATCCTTTGGAGATACCAATTATTCATTGCAAGTTGTTTCATGCTAGTTGTGAAGATTTATGAGTATGACTCTGAAATAAAAGGAGAACCGCAATTTCGATTGTGATTGGTAGGTCACATCGATATCATTCTCTATATGCATGGACTGTGATAGAGCCTTGATTCTTTGAGAGGTCTGGTTCTATATGTTGGCTGCATAATGTATCTAAGAAATCTGTGTTGAGCAGATTGTCTTTTGTTGTGCTGAGATTAGCACTTCTGAGAGCAATAAAGATGAAAGAAAGATATATCAGAATCAACAAAGATAAGTCCTATTATTTCTTTAATTGATCTTTCTAAGGGAGGAAGAGCTTGAGGCATCCTATGAGGAAGCAACGCAGGTTGAAGAGTAGAGACACAGTTTGCTGCTATAAAGCTGAGTTGGTGCTACATAACTATAGACATCTCTCATGGGCACAAGGCCGGGTCTGCCTTGGATGGAGAGTAAGACTAAGAAAGATGAAGATACTAAAAGAACCTCTACAGATTGTCATTGTGATCAGTTACTTCGAAGAGGAGGAAATGACATTCAGAGGGAGTCAAATTCCGAGGATTCAAGGCTCGAGTTGTGAGCATGTCTTGGAATAGGATTAAGGTTTTGAGATCAATCAATGGAGGGGAGTTCACTTCCAGAAGACTTATTTGCAATCTCTAAGGCAAGGATCAAGAGGGAGTTTTGTGACTTACTAGTAAAGGTGTCAGCTATGTGGGTTGCAGTATTGCAAGGATAGGTGCTAAAGTCCTTGGAGGACCTCTTCAGCTGCAGAGATTAGAATTGACAAGATAGTCAATCTGGATTTGACATTGGTAGCTCTGCAAACCTATTCAGAATAGAGTGAGGTCGAGGAAGACAGTGCTAAACTCTCTACAGTACCAGAGGTGTGCGCTGGACACCATTCCTCTAAGGCAAGCTTTGCAGGGAATCTTGGACAAGGAGGTCAGGAGGTTGATGCAAATACTTGGAGCTTCAAAGGGAGTTACATCATCACGAAGATTTGTGTTAATGCATCTTTCTTTAAGACGGAGAAATTTGAGGTGAAAGCCCTTGTTAATGCATCTTTCTTTGAGACGAAGAAATTTGAGGTGAAAGCCCTTGTTAATGCATCTTTCTCTGAGACGGAGAAATTTGAGGTGAAAGCCCTTGTTAATGCATCTCTCTGAGACGGAGAAATTTGAGGTGAAAGCCCTTGTTAATGCATCTCTCTGAGATGGAAAAATTTGAGGTGAAAGCCCTTGTTAATGCATCTTTCTTTGAGACGAAGAAATTTGAGGTGAAAGCCCTTGTTAATGCATCTTTCTTTGTGACAGAGAAATTTGAGGTGAAAGCCCTTGTTTCCACCCTCTGGGAGTAACCATAGTGGATGTCATGTTGAGAGACTCCATGACAACATCACGTTGAGAGACTCCGTGACGAATTTCCTTGTACTTGTGCTTTTCCACTCATGGAAGTAGCCATAGTGGACATCATGTTGAGAGACTCCATGATGACATCACGTTGAGTGACTCCGTGATGGGCACTTGTGCACATGTTCTTTCCATACATGGGTGTAGCCATGATGGACGACATCATATTGAGTGACTCCGTGATGAACTCTTTTCACAAATGGGTGTAGCCATTGTGAGTGTCATGTTGAGAGACTCCATGACATTGTATATCAGAATGGATTCCTCCCCAGCTAAGAGGGAGTGTTGATGATATAGCATCGGGACTCATCCTTACATCGATTTAATAAATAATTAAATATAGCCATGGCTATTTAATTATTTAATTGGAGCCGACTTTTGTGAAAAGAGCCGACTTTTGTGAAAAGGCCTCCCAATTGAACTTATAATTAATCTTAATGAGGCTGACCTTTCATCTTGAAGAGTCATGTTGATTGATATCAAACTGTATAAAAGCAAGGCGCTTCCACTCATTTGAGCATCCATATTCAACACACATGAAGTTCGCATATTTCTATAGGTGATTATCTTATTCAGCAGATCAACATATTCAAGAGTTTGATAGTATAAAGAAGACATTACTGGTTGTATTGGCATCTAGAGAAGTGCATTCATATTAATCATCAGACCGGCCTTGTGATTGGCCTTATTGTAAAAGCGAGTTGTTGCTTATTATTCAATATATAGTTGATACATTGTTGCTGGGTTTTTCACCCTCGAGAAGGAGGGTTTTCCCAAGGTATCTTGCTGTGTTATTGTGTTCATTGTATATGTTTATTGCAAATCTGATCTTAAAAAAAAACTAACAACTTGGTTTTGATATATGGCAAAGTGTTGTAAAAGGGTATACTACTCCAGCAACTCCTTCGTCTGATACTAATGGAAAGAAGGCTTTTGAAAACAATGCAAAAGCTATGGATGCAATCTTATGTGGTTTGTCTGAAACTGAATTTGTTAAAGTTATACATTGTGATACAGTACATGAGATTTGGGAGAAACTACAAAAAACGTATGAAGGTGACAATAATGTTAAGAAGGTAAAGCTTCAGACTCACAGAAGTCATTTTCAGAGTCTCAAGATGCAAGAAGAGGAAAACATTGCTGCTTATTTTCTGCGAGTAGATGAAGTTGTGAACACTATCAAGGGTCTAGGAGAGAAGATTGAGGAGACCATTGTGGTTCAAAAAACCTTAAGGTCTCTTCCTTTGCATTTTGATGCAAAGGTTCCAGCGATTGAAGAGATGGAGCTTGACAAGTTGACCGTTGATGGGCTTCATGGTCTTCTTACAGCCTATGAGATGAGAACCAAAGATGGAAGACTCGCCGAGTACTCGCGAATCTTTTTACAAAACGAGTTTTTTTGATGTTTACTCACCGAGCCATTCTAGGGGAGTTTTTCTGAGTTTTTAAAAAAACTCGGCGACGAGTCCGACAGAAAAACTCAATTGTGTCATTCACTTAAATAGCAACGTCTTTTTTGAAGTTTATTTCATTTCAAAAACACTTGAGACTTTGTGTGGAGAGCAAACCCCGCCTCCGCCCCCCCCCCCCCCTTAGCAAGAAGAGACCAATTGCAACAATCTACCATCAAGAAGAGCAGATTCAAACGCCATTTTGTGCAAATTTTCAAGGCAAATTCGAATCACAGGTAGGGTTTTGGTTTTTCTTTTTTCTTTTGATTAATCATTTTTTTTCATTCTTGTTGCAAAATATTCAATCCAAATTGAGAAAAAACTTCATAGAGCACAAAGAAACAAGTTTTTTAATTTAGAATCCAAAAAACAAGATTCATCAACATTTTTTTTCTGATTTTTTTCATTTTTTTCACTGTTTTTTATTTTTTCAGACCTAGGTTCATTTTTTGTGTAGAATGTTTAGATTAGTTAATTTATAATTCATTTAACATTTGTATCAATTTAAATCAAATTTAGAAAGACTTTTTAATGATTTAGGTTGTTTTTTTATTTTTTTTGTATTAAAAATCTAATATGTTGTACATTTCTTTTGTATGTGTAGATTGAATACGCACTATAATGGCTTATGGCTTTGGTTCAGCCTCAAGCTCCGCCCCATCGATGCCCAAACCATCATGGGTTCTAGGCATTTGTCCTCTAGGAGCTAGAGACCCTGCATGGAAGTATGTTGTGAGAGGGCCGATACCTGGATCAGTTGTTTGCAGTGAGTGTAAGAATGTCTATCATGGAGGCATAAATCACCTCAAATACCATCTTGCAGGCATTCCTCAAAGTGATGCCAAGCCTTGTGAAAGGGGCAAAGAAAAGATTAGAAGAGAGATGCTTGACCTACTTTTAGCTGCCGAGGAAAGAAAAATGCAAAGGGAGAGGGCAAAAGCAGCCATAGCAGCAACCATAGCTAGTGGACATGGTCAGGAGCCCGAGCAAGTGGAGATAGAGTCAAATGAGGAGGCAAATATTGGCATTGTGGGCTCTCTTCATGGTCCACGGATTCGCACTCATGTCATAGCCACAACCACACTGTCCTCTAGGCCCCATGTTTCCTCTGCTTCGAGTAGAGTGCCACCACCACCTACATCTTCACGCACACCACAGTTTTTTTGTGCTGCGAAACACACCAGGAGCACAGATGTCATTGGAGGCTACAGGGTGGAGTAAGGAGGTGCATCAACATGCCGACATGGCAAGTGCAGACTTCTGGTATTTCAGTAACATACCATTCAATGTGGCGAGTAGTCCCTATTGGCAAAATTTGGTCACCGCATTGACAGTTGCAGGAAAAGGCTACAAGCCACCTTCTCGCAAAGATTTGAGTGGGAGGTTAGTCAACTTAAATTTTATGCTAAGTTTATGTTCTTTAATTTAAATTAATTTATGTTGAATTCAAGCTATTTTTTTGTTTAAAACTTAGAATTTCGTACTTATTTAATTATTTTACTTTGTATTGTAGGTTGCTAACAAAGGCAACCGAAAGGGCAATGCATGTAGTAGAAGAACAAAAGAATAAATGGAAGAAATATGGCTGCACCATTCTTTCCGATGGGTGGACGGATGGGAGAAACCACACCATCCTTAATTTTTTGGTTGCTTCCAAAGGTGAAGTTGTGTTTTGGAAATCAGTGGATGCTTCCAACAAGATAAAAACTGCATATACATTGTTGGAGGAAGTTGTCATGGAAGTGGGGATTGCTAATGCGGTGCAAGTCATCACGGATGATGCAGCAGCGTATGTGGCAGTTGGGAGAATGCTTGAGATTAGACATCCATCACTCTTTTAGTCACCTTGTGGCCCATTGCCTTGACCTCCTTTTGGAGGACATAAGCAAACTTTTTTGGGTGGCACCGATTGTAGATGATGCAAGGAGCGTCACAAAATTTATCTGCAATCTCCCTTGGGTTCTTAATTTGATGAGAGAGCATACACGAGGGAAAGAGTTGGTGAGATTGGGTGCCACAAGGTTTGCAACGATTTTCCTAACGTTGCAAAGCATTTTGGATTCTTTGGGCTCTTTAAAACAAATATTTGTGAGTCAAGCATGGAATGCCTCTACATATTCAAAGAAGCCCGAAGGAGAGAGTTTCAGCAATAGTCTTTGAAACCTTGTTTGCACAAAGAGCTACAGAGATCGTGAAGGTAACTTCAAAACTTTGATTTTAATTTTAAACTCAAGTTGAATAAATATATATTCTTCTTAATTTAACTTTAAGCCTTTCATTATAAATTTCTAACTTTGATCTTTTTGCATTTTTAATCTAGGGGTCGGAGCCCTTGGTTAGAGTCCTTCGCTTGGTAGATGGGGATCAAAACCCAATGGGATATATTTATGAGGCCATGGATAGGGCCAAGGAAGCTATCAAAAGTTATTACATGGGGGATAGCCTCAAATTTGATCCCATATGGGAGATTGTTGATAGGAGGTGGAACAATCAACTCCACCAACCTATCCATGCAGCAAGGTACTTCCTCAACCCTAATTATCTCTTCTCAGAGAGCTTCTTTGATCCTAATGGAGAGGTTATGGAGGGGCTCACAGCATGCATTCAGAGGATGGAATCCACGGTTGCGGTGAGAGACCTCATTGTCAGCGAGTTGGATATCTACAAGGAAGCAAGGGGTAATCTCTTTTCTTTGGAGCTAGCTATTAGAGGAAGAACCACTCAGCCACCAGGTATAAAATTGGGAGTCTTTAACTTATAAGTTTATTTCACATGCATCTTATAATTTGATAAAATGTGTTTTGACTTTTGAGTCTTTGACTTTGTTTTCTAACTCTTCAATAATTTTTTTTTGCAGAGGTTTGGTGGAAAACTTGGGGTGGAAATACCCCACATCTACAAAGAACTGCCCTCTGCATACTATGTCAGACTTGTAGTGCATCCAGTTGTGAGCACAATTGGAGCTTGTTCAAGGTCACTCACACAAAGAAGAGGAACAAGTTAGCACAAAAGCGCCTCAATGACCTTATCTTTGTGCAATACAACCTTCGATTGCGCACAAAGAGAGTAGAAGAAAAATCACTGGATCCTATTGATTTAGATGAGATAGATCCTTACAGTGATTGGACAGGGCGAGATGAGCAACCTCCATTGTTTACCGCGAACGAGATCCTTGACTTCGAGAGACAAGCAAAGGAGGATGTGGGTGCATTAGGAGATGTAGGGTTGGAGGACATTCATGAGGATGTGGATGAGTCATTGCTAGAGCCAAATACTTCCAGGAAGGTGGTCGAGCCTGAGCCACAACCTTCCATGCTAGCCGAGGAGCCAGCAGCAGTAGCACTGCCGCTACCACCGCCACCATGCACACGCGGCAAGACTAGAGGACCCACCCCTTCCCTAGCTGCTGCTAGACTAGGGAAGAGGAAACTCTAAAATGTTGTATTTAGTTACTGTTTCGTATTTGCTCCTAGGTCTAGTTTTACTGTTTTCATGTATCAGACTTTCAAGCTTTTAGCCATTAGGATTCCGCATGAGAATGCGATTTTGTAATCAATTTGCATTAAAGTCAATCAAAATTAATAGAAAACACTTGTATGGACTCATTGGATTCATCTTGTTATTGAATTTTGCAAAAAAAAGTGTTTCTAATGAAATTTAAGCAATTTTTTAAGTTCCCAAGTTTCTTGCCGAGTTTTCTCCGAGTTTTTGTTGACTATCCAATAATGGGCTTGGCGAGTTTTTTGCTGAGCCAATTTTTCCAACTATGATGAGAACTACTCCTGATCAAACTGTCAAAAAGGAGGCAGCCTTCAAAGTTTTGAAGAAAGGAAAAGACAAGGTGTCTACTACCAATGATAGTTCTGATGAAAATTCAAATTCTGGAGAGGCACATTAAATGCGAAAGTTGAAGAAGGGTTTCGATAGATACAAAGGAAAGTTGCCTTTCAAATGCTTCAATTGTGGTAAGATAGGACACTTTACATCCAAATGTCCATATAAGAAGAATGAGGACAGCAATTGTGAAAAGAAATCAAAACATTCCAAGGAGTATTAATGTAAGAAGAATAAGTATAAGAAATGTGCTAAAAAAATTTATTCGAATGATCACAATAGTTCATCAAAAGTTAGTGATACGTCTTTAGTAGAAGAAATTTTATTTATGGTTGAAGAAGTAAACTTACCTGAGAATGGAGATGAAGATATTGATGATGAGCAATATGATGAAAAAGCTGAAGTTGATCTTGAAGCAAAACTAATTAGTGCCTTGAGTGAAATCAAGAGACTTAGAAAGAAAAATCAGAACTTGAAGTTGTTACAAGAAGAAAATGATGCAAAAATGAAGACATCTCATGCCCTTGAAGAAGCAGAAAAATTGATAGTTGATTTGAAGGTTCAGGTTGAAGAGGCAAAGAGAATAGAAGAAGAAATCAGAAATCAGGTTAAGGTAAAAGAAGAGAATGTAGAGAGACTTGAATCTGAAGTTGTTTCACTTAGAAATATAGACAAATCATCAAAACAGCTGAGTAATGAGAAGATAAATCAGAAATGCTCTACGTCATTGGACAAGACCATTAGTGCACAAAGATCTCATGGTGACAAAGGTGGAGTTGGTTGTGAAAAAGGTCAATGTGTCATACCTACAAATGAAGAACAGCAGATAGGTAACGCTGATTGCTCAAAAGATTTGCATTCAACGACCAGAAATAACACTTTCAAAAGACCTCCTATTCCAAGACAAGATCAAATGACTAGGTTTAATGATTCTTTCTTTTATGGGTATTGTTTTTCTTGCAATCGTTTTGGTCACAAGGCTGTAAATTGTAGAGTTTATGCAAGAAATGATTTCAAATATGTGAATAGGAATTATTTTTATCCTTGGATGAATTACAATGTTATATGTTACAAATGCAATAACTTTGGTCATATTGCAAAGACGTGTAGAAGCAATTTTGCAGAATCTTTCAAGCAAGGTAAAAGGAAAGAGCAACAGGTGACCAAAAATGAAGTTGTTAAGAAGGTTTGGAGGAAGAAGAAAGAGGTAGAAAAAGAGAAGTCAGAAGTGACTTCACTCCATTCGTGAGAAGGTGTTCAAACTCGGGGGAAGCTTTCATTGTTATATCTTATCAGTCCTGTTTCAGTTATGTAAGTTGGTTCAAATATGCAGGTTATTCTTCTTATGTTTTTGGATTTCTAGAAAAAGAGTTTTGGAGTGAGTTATTTGAGTACCTCTTAGCTTGTAATGCTGTTGATTATTCATCAGATCTTCATTATTTTATGCCATGACATTGGTTGTTCAGTTTGTCATTGATGAAAAGGGGGAGTAGTGAGCCAGGGGGAGTAGCGTTGTTTCAAATCAGTATTTGATTTTAGTTTTAGTTTCATAACATTCCAGGCTTCAGGAGGTGTTGTCGGGTGCAGTATTGGTTGTGGTTTCAAGAGATGTTGCCATCAATGACAAAGGGGGAGATTGTTGAAATATCTTGTCATTGATGTCAAGGGTTAAGCTACTTGCTTGTGCTCTTGAACTATTTGCTAGTCTACTTGAGCTGCTTGCTTAAATGTTTGGGCTACGGTTGCTTGGTTGAGGTGCTTTCCTGTCTATTTCACCTGCTTGGTTGTGTGCTTCAGCTACTTGGTTGTCTACTTAAGCTTCTTGCTTGTTTGCATCAGCTACTTGCTTGCTTGCTTCAGCAGTCAACTAGTTTGCTTTGTCATCACCTATTGCCAAATCATCCTAGCCATGTCAGCAGTTGAAAAGTCAAATTTCCTGGATGTTCAAGGTCGAATATTTCTTTGTAACGCCTATGTTTTAAATTGTGTATGAGGCGGTTTATGAATGTCGAGTATATTCTCTACAGCAGCTACTTTTGAAAAATTATCAATTCTTTGTGTGAGATGGCTTCAACAATTGTTAAGAGTGTGGACCATTTTGTTAGAATATTTTGTCATTGATGTCAAGGGTTGAGCTGCTTGCTTAAGTGCTTGAGCTGCTTGCCTAAATGTTGAGCTACCTGGTTGTGTGTTTGAGCTACTTGACTGCTTGCTTGAGCTACTTGGTTGTCTGCTTGAGCTGTGGTTGGGTGTCTGCTTGAGTTGGTTGCCTATCTGCATCAGCTGCTTGCTTCTCTCCTTGCCAACAAGTCTTATGCCAAATCATCCTTGCGAGATCAGCTTTACATGTCAATGTTTGAAAAGTCTTTATTCAGTTTTCTATTGGCACGTTTCATCTTTGAGGCAATTTTATTGAGTTTATTGAGTCGGTTTCTAAGTTGAGGCTTCAAATATTAAGCGACGGCTTGTTGTATTTATTCCTGTCGGCATTTGTTTTATGGTGAAATTCTAGCGGCTGCGTTAGAAATAAAGGAGATTATTAGTGGTGGCTATCTATAGGTGTTTGTGTTAAAAATATTTTGTAGGAGAATAATCAACGTTGCATATTTAGGAGACATTTTTATGAGCCGATGATGAAATTATTTGAGCTGCATCATTTCTATGGTTTTTGGAGACGGCTAGTATTTTATTTGAACAAGAATCTTTTCATTTAGACGTGGCAGGAGGTCGAATTTGGAATGGCTAACTAAAGTCAGCGACAGCTCTACATAAGATTAGTAGCATTTCTTATGTGTATCGACTATGTAATGGGGCGGCTTATTAAAGTTGATGCATCGATATGCTTATGCTTATACTGAAATGGCTTCTTTTATTTCACCTGCAATATCTCTAAGTGGTGTGGAATATTTCTGGTGCGGTGTCTTTATTTGCTGTATTAATTAATTTATTGTCTTCATAAAACCTGGAGTGGGTTATTCCAGCAATGAGTATGCCACAACATTAGCATTGGACAATGAGATTAGCCATTTTATTTTGCGTCATTTGTACTCTGTGGTATTTTACTTTGCACTTTGTATCTTGAACTTGATGAATAATATAAATACTATACATTAGATATTTGTCATCGATCATTGGATCAACTGATTATCAAATTCTCAAGCTTCATATAAATTTTAGCTTTTTTTACTACTTGTTTACATAAATGGTAAATTGCAACTTCTTTTACTGTTCTTTTATAAATTGATTTTCAAATATTAATATTTATATCTTACTGTCCCAAAAATATGGAAAAAAATTGCTGTCCTTAAAACTGCATCCTTGTGTCCCCCTATACCCTAATCTCTAAGAATCATTGGTTTTAACTTTTAAATGCTCACAAGAATTAATTTATTGACTTCCACCCTATTAATCCATAAATAAACTATAATATGACTGAAATCGCAAAACAATTTACTTTCTAACAATACCAAATTCTAGTTTGTTATTAAACATGTTAAGGAGCTTCTGGTTTCTTGTTTTGTTTTTGTCATTTTGCCTCTTTAGATATTTTTTCAATCATTTTTATGTTCAAATGTTAGTTTATCATTTTATTAATAAGTATAGTTTATGGGTTAACATTTTATTTTCCCACCTTGACTTCCCGAGCAAAGTCTGCAATTTAATTTAATTTCCTCATCTTGACGATGGAGCATGGTGCATTATCCTAAGCATCGATGTAAAACGCTTCTCTTCAGTCATCATTAGATATATTCTCAATCAATATCAAGTTCATTTAATTGGAAGATCAAGACACTCTAGCTAGAAATTTGCAACTCGCTGACCATATGAGAGAACTTTCTTCATGATTTATACTGAAACAAGTAAAATGTAAAGAACCATTCAGAATAATGGTGCAGCTGCATAGCTGCATATTCAGTTTATTGACAACTAATTCTTATTTGGAAGCATAAACAGATCAAAAGCCAAACTTAAATTAATTATAAGCTCCAATCTCATCTGATTGCCAAAAAAATCACTAGATAGGACATTTGCCAAACTGACATCATAGCAAAGAGAAACCGGTTATGGATAATAGCAATTCTTAGCTCCATTAATATGGTTGCTTGGCAGAAGATAACTTTGTATGAAGCCTTTATAATTTACATTTCATTAATGTTATAAAATGTTTTCCTTCAAACATTTCCAAGCATTTTGTTCAACATTTCAAGGCCTGACTAACATTTTCCTCCATTGTTCTAGTGATTTCGGGGTTTGAGCTTACTAAACATGAGGTGTTGAGAATTAGGTTCATACTTGTAAGTTATCCTAAACATTTTCTCTATCTTTTCCTTCACACCATACATGGAATTCATCAAGCATTTTCTATCATCATTCCATGTCCTATGTTATGTTTCAGCAAAAGTTCCCCTAAAAAAATTCTCCATCTTTTCCTTCAAACCACACATTGCATTCATCAAGCATTTTCTATCCTTGTTCCATGTCATATGTTACGTTTCAGTAAAAGTTCCCAGTTAATGTTTATCTGAAATGCTGTTTCAAAACTAAAGGAACTCTATTTTAAGGGTATAATGTCAAATAACAACAGCATCACCAGATTCTAGAAATACAAGCTCTTCTATTTACCCAGGAATTATAGCAAGTCCTGTCTCTGGCATTCCAAAGGTCGCTGCATCTCCTGTACATGTGAAATCAATTAATATCATAAGTAATGTGTGCACCCCAATCACAAGTATAAGATTATACCATAAAATAGTAAGCCAAAATGCTTGCTGAAACATAGAACATATGAAACTTGTAATGTTGAATATAATGGGAGAATACCACAGATGCGTAGGTCACAAGAGAGAGCTAGCTCCAGTCCACCACCTAGTGCTGCTCCCTCAATCACTGCAATAGTAGGTACAGATAGTGCCTCCAATAATAGAAAGAAAAAAGGGTCAACATTTGATTCTGTATTTTCTCACACAAAGTTCACATATAAAAGAAGTAACCAGCCAAGGAGAACTTAATTGTTATAAAATCACCAATTGCATTTAGCATAAAAGTCCAATTCTTGCTTCAAAGGGTACATTGTTGACAAAGGAACCACATAATCCCAATCATGGAAACAATTAATTATATTTGTATAAAATTTGTATCCAGTCTAGAAAATATCAAACTGGAGATACATCCAGCGTAAAAATTTATGAACTGTGGCTAGCATGTTCAATTTGACATCGTTTCTGTATTCATATCTTGTTAAAGTTATGCCATTATCTTCCAAAAACTCAGCAAGCATAGTTTATCTGGGCCCCTTTAGTTATCATATTCTTACAACCTGGTTTTCAAAGATGGTGGAAACCAATAAAAACAGCATGAAGACTACTTAAATATTTGGAAAAGAGTGTTCCACGGGGACGCGTCCCCCCCGAAAAACAACGCGTTTCCGAAACGGGGACGTTTTCGAGACGGGGAGACGCCTGGGAAACGTCCCTCCTCCGTCTCCAAGTACCCCCGCCGTCCCCCCGCCGTCTCCTCCTAAAGGGAGACGTTTCCCTGAGTTTCTGGCACAGGAAACACCATGGAAATGCCGGAATTTATTATGTTAAAAAATTTAAAAAGTTAAAAACATCAGTTTATATTTTATAACCTAAGTTTTATACTTTATTTGATGAATTTTTTGTTTTGACTTGTTCGACTGAGAGATTTGCGTTTGGAATTTGGAGATCAAATTTTACAGTGGCAGGGTTTTTCGACTGGTGCATTCGACTGCATTTGAGGTATTTCGTTTTTCGAAGTTTTATTTTGCTGGTTTTTTCTCCACCCTTCATTTTGGCTCGCGACTTCATGTATGCAAAATGTGGAAACACTGGTTTTTTCTGAGGCCGTGTGGTTTTTTCTGAGGCGTCACAGAGATGTCCGCTCATGGAATGCAATGGTCGCGGGGTTTGCAGAAGCCGCGCGATCATTGCATTCCATGAGCGGACATCTCTGTGACGCCTCACAAAGATGTCCGCTCATGGAATGCAATGGTCGCGGGCTGCAAACCCCGCGACCATTGCATTCCATGAGCGGACATCTCTGTGAGGTTTGCAAATTGCAACCATTGCATTCCATGAGCGGACATCTCTATGACGCCTCCAGTCAAAAATGACGCCAATGCTTCCACATTGTGCCCAGCACTGCATTGCCAGTGCTTCCACATTTTGCATACACAGGAAAATTGAATAAATAAAATTATTATTATTAATTTTAATTTTTAAATGGAATGCAATGATTGCAGGATATGCAGTTGTTGTTGCAGTGCAACAACAACTGCATATCCTGCAATCATTGCATTCCATTTGAATTGAGACTATAGAGGAATTTTGTCAGATGTTGTAGTTGCAACTGCCCTGTAGACATGTATGCAAATTTGCAAAATGAAAATGCCAAAATGTGGAAGCATAGCCGAGACATGTGAACTTTTACTGCAACAGCAACTGCATATCCTGCAATCATTGCATTCCATTTGAATTGAGATGACATCTCTTTGAGCCTTGAAGTTGAGGCACACTGTCAAAAAGTAAAAACTCAAAAAGTTCGCAACAGCAACTGCATATGCTGCAATCATTGCATTCCATTTGAATTGAGATGACATCTCTTTGAGCCTTGAAGTTGAGGCACACTGTCAAAAAGTAAAAAAGTTCACGTCTCGTCTATGCTTCCACATTTTGGCATTTTGCATACATGTCTACAAGGCAGTTGCAAGTTTGCAACTACAACATCTGACAAAATTCCTCTAGTCTATACTCAGATACTGTCAAAAAGTTCACAACTTCACACTCACAAGCAAAATTCCTCCAATCATTGCATTCCATTAGATGACATCTCTTTGAGGCACACTATCAATTTAAAATTTAAAAGTTAAAAACTTTGAAATGGAAAGTTGGAAACATCATATTGTTTTTTTATTTTCATGATTTCATCTTTGCAATAAATTATAGAGGTCTGATTTTGTTTTTAAATCTTTTTTGCAGCCTCATTTGACATTATCATAATGAGTTCAATCAATAGAAGTGGCGATGAGATTGAGGGTGAGGAGGTTGAAGCAGAAATTGGAAGTGGAAGTGGAAGTGAAAATGAATTTGATGATTCAGATTTTCAAATAGAACTAGATGAGGGTGAACATGACTCAAATACTCAGACTCAAGCTGAAGCAGGTTCTATTGAGAGTAGAAAAGTCAAAGATAAATGCCCTTCAAGAATCCTCCAAAGATATGCCAAGGGCCCCTTTGATCCAAAATCACCATTAAAACAATTTGCAACTAAGATGCCGAAACAGCCTGGGTCACGTGGGGGCACTAGAAAGTGGGTGTGCCACCTTTGTCATCTTGACTGGTTTGGGAGCATTACTAGAACTAATTCTCACTTTCTTCTTATTCGAGGCAAAGGTGTAGATGTTTGTAAGAAGGTGGAAAACAATGCAAAGTATAGAGCTGAAATTTTAAAATTATGGGGTTCGGATGAGGAAGCAACACCTATGACAGCTACATTGGCACATAGGAGTAAGGCTGATCAGATTGCAGCAATTTCTACTTCTACTTTGCAGAGTCAAAGGCCACCAAATCCATTCAGTTCATGTGTAGGAGAGCCTAAGGGGAAACGTAAAGTGGCATCTTCAAGTTCACAACCATTGGCAGATTTATTCAATGCACAAGCAAAGGATGAGGCAGATGATGCTATTGGAAAATTCTTCTTTGCCAATGGCATTCCATTTCATGTGGCTCGCTCTCCTTATTACAAGGAAGCTATGTCAAAGGTAATAAGGGCGGGACCATCATATGTGCCACCAGGGGAAACTAAATTGAGGACAACAATCTTGGATCAGAACTATTCCAAGATTAATATTTTGATGGAGAAGATGAAGAGAACCTGGGTCTCAAGTGGATGCAACATAGTCATGGATGGGTGGTCGGACATTAGGCATCGTCCACTCATCAACATCATGGTCACATCTACAGCGGGCCCTTATTTCCTTAGGGCTATTGATTGTTCAGGGCATAGCAAGGATGCTCATTATCAATTCCAGATTCTCAAGGATGCCATAGAGGAGGTTGGGCCACAGAATGTGGTGCAGGTAGTGACAGATGCGGCCCATGTGTGTAGAGCTGCAGGGAAGTTGGTTGAGGCAGCCTATAGACACATTTGGTGGACTCCTTGCTGTGTGCATGCTATGAATAATGCACTTAAGGACATGGGTAAAATCAGCTGGATCAAATCAATTGTGAGTGATGCTAGAGATGTGCAGATGTTTATCTGCAACCACCATACTTCACATGCACTTTTCAGAACCTTCTCCAAGAAGGAATTCCTGAAACCTATAGAGACTCGGTATGCATCATACTTTATTCTCTTGGAGAGGATGCTTGAGTTGCAAGAGCCATTGCAAGTAATGGTAATGACAGCAGAGTGGAACCGATGGCCTGAGTCGAAGACACAGCAGGGGTTGAGGGTTAAGGAGGTGGTGAAGAATGATGTCTTTTGGGCTGATGCCACATATATTGTCTCCATCATTGATCCAGTCTTCAAGGTTATTAGATTTGGGGACTCTAATGCACCTTCCCTTGGAGAGGTATACGAGTGCATTGATTCCATGCTTGATCAAATGAAGGCTAAAGTGCGAGAGAAGGACCCCACAATGCAATTCTACACCGAGCACATTTATCCAATCATTCAGCATAGATGGGAGAAGCTCAACACTCCCTTACACATGGCTGCCTATGCATTGAACCCGAAGTGGTATGTGCCACGTCCCGGCAGAATAACACCTATAGAGGATGCTGAGGTGAAGGAAGGGTTCATGAAGGCCATTGACAGAATGTATGATCCTACAGAGGCCAGCTTGCTTCGTACCGAGTGGACAAAATTTGCCACTCTTTGGGGATATTCAGAGGCGGCCAAGGTAGATTTGGAGACTATGTCAGAGGAGGACCCCAAGTTGTGGTGGACTATGCATGGGCCTAGATCTTTGATTACTACTCTAGCCATTCGTTTGCTGTCCCAGGTTTCTAGTTCTTCTGCTGCTGAGAGGAACTGGTCCACTTATAGCTTCATCCACTCTGTTAAGAGGAACAGGCTTACTTCTAGGAGGGCAGAGAAGCTTGTGGCTGTACATAGTGCCTTACGTCTAGTTGACCGCAACACAACTACATACAAGGAGAGTCCAGCAGCCAGATGGGATGTAGAGCCAGAAGAGCCATCACAGATAGATGATGATCCTACAGAGACAGGGCTGGTTGGTATTGGTTTAGATGAGCTTCAGCATGCGGAGTCTAGCAGTTCTAGTGATGAGGAGATTGGCATGGAGCTTGGAGATGATTAGATCATTAGCAGCATCAGGCCATTAGCCTGGAGCCATTTTGATTTACTATTAGTCTATTAGTATTTACTATTTTCAGTATTTTGTTACTTGTACTCTGTTTTGGAAGTTTGAAGTTTGAACATTGATAATACAGTGATACTTGATTGTAATTATCAAATTATGATTCATGAATCATGATTATGAAACTCAAATTATGAAACATATAGTTCTTGTTGCATTTTCCAATGTCAATGAAATGATATATTATTGCAATGTGTTATTGTGTTTAGAGTTTAGACAATTAAATTATTAATCTTTTAAGTTTTAATTTTCAAGTACTATATGTATTTTAGCGCCACCCCCCCGCCGCCGTCCCCCCGCCGTCCCCCTCACGTCCCCCAATTTAGGCCCCCCGTCTCCCATCCCGGAAACACGTCCCCCGCCATCCCCCCGTCCCCGTCCCCGAAACTCCGTGGAACATTAAGACCTAAATTACTGGTCCTAGTATGGGCATAGGTACCAAGTCTAGCAACACAGCAAAAAAAATTCCTTAGGTATGAGTATGGATTTGGCTATCTATTTATTACAAAATATCAAGGTTGCAGGATACGCCAACCCCTCTCTCATGGTATGTGTACCATCGTAATGATACAAGTACAGAACGGGTACACCATGGAAACTATGCCCACGTGTGTCCAAAAAAACCCTATTATTAGCCGCACCAAATACATAGCATTCTGGTTTCCAAAAAAATATACCCGAATCTTCAGAAAACTACTATTCAATCTAAAATTAGAGGGAAAAACTACACTTTTTTTAGTTATAAATAAACCCTAAATTTAATTAATCCCACGACAACTATGAGGCGTTTCATCTGAAGGTTTCTTTGCACGATTTTATCTGCTTTTATCTATGCAATTTTACCTGCACGGATTTCCTTTCAACAACGTGATTTTACCTGCTTTTGCTGCACAATTTTACCTACACAATCTTTTCAGGCCTGGATTTTTTGTTCTGGGTGACAATTCCACGTATGTGAAACTTATTTATTCTGTTTTTATATTAATATTTACGTAGTGAATAAAATAATTTAGGAAAATTTTAATACATATAAAAAAGCATTTATTAAAATTAATAATAGATGATTAAGATTTTAATTGTAATGTCCCTGTGCCCTGTGAGCGGGTGCGTCCCGGCAGGGCCACGTGTCCAGCAGGCTTGCGTAAGACCCCAGATTCTCCGGTGGTGAAAGATTCCTCCCTAGTCGTCACCCTTAACACCCTAGGTAGCCGCCCTCACTACTAGGCCGATCTTTTGGTATAGTGGTTGGGCCTTAGTGGTGTCAGAGCCGAGGCCTCGAGGTCGAGACCCGCGGAACATGGTGGGCTATAATGTGCCCGTGCACAGCTGGGTGTATCCTGGAATGGCCATGTGTTTGGCAGGCTTTCGTAAGACTCTAGATTCTTTGATGGTGGTTTCGGTGGTGGAAGATTCCTCCCTAGTCGTCACCCTTAACACCCTAGGTAGCCGCCCTCACTACTAGGTCGGTCTTTTGGTGTAGTGGTTGGGCCTTAGTGAAAGCGGCTACCCAAGATTTTAAAGGTGACGATTGGGGAGGAATCTTCCACCACCGAAGCCACCATTGGAAAATTTAGGGTCTTACGCAAGCTCGCTGGACACGTGGCCATTACAGCCCACCACGCTCCGCAGGTCTCAACCTCGAGACCTCTGCTCTGATACCCCTAAGGCCCAACCACTACACCAAAAGACTGGCCTAGTAGTGAGGGTGGCTACCCAAGGTGTTAAGGGTGACGACTAGAGAGGAATCTTTCACCACCAAAGCCACCACCGGAGAATTTGGGGTCTTACGCAAGCCCACCGGACACGTGGCCCTGCCGGGATGCACCTGCTCACAGGGCATAGGGACATTACAGCTCACCACACTCTGCGGGTCTCAACCTTGAGACCTCGACTCTAATACCACTAAGGCCCAACCACTAAACTAAAAGACCGGCCTAGTAGTGAAGGCAGCTACCCAAGGTGTTAAGGGTGACAACTAGGGAGGAATCTTCCACCATCGAAGCCACCACTGGAGAATCTGGGTCTTACGCAAGCCCACCAAACACGTGGCCGTCGAGACACACCCAGCCGCGCACAGGGACATTACAGCCCACCACACTCCGCGGATCTCTACCTTGAGACCTCAGCTCTGATACCACAAAGGCCCAACCACTACACCAAAAGACCGGCCTAGTAGTGAGGGCGGCTACCTGGGGTGTTAAGGGTGACGAAAGGAAACAAAATTTTCCATTCCACGAATGGACCAACATGGTACGATTTCCTTAAGAAAGGGTTAAGAAATAGTAAAGTAAAATTATAATTGAAGTTTAGTTCTGATAAATATCAAAAGACATTCAAAGAGTGGTGACTTTTGGATAAATAATATATTTAGGGAAGTCCAAGTAAGGAGAAGACGACATGAGTTTGTGAAGATATTTCATATTAAAATTTTCCCTTGTGGAATATGAACCAAGTTTTTAACATCCTAAGGACAAAACCCCTCTAGGCCGGAAATTAAGGATGAAACCCTTTAATTCCTATAACTGAGTTAGTGGATGAAAACCCCTAACTTAGGCAGACTTTAGAGACATTTTTGGCATTTTATTGAAGATAAATCACTGCAGATCAGAGGAAGATTTACAGCAGAACTAAGAGGATAAGTCCTACATTTTCTAAAATATATTCTAAGCATTAAATATAAATTATTTAATAAGTTATTAAGTTGCAATTTTTAAGTTAAATTTATTCTTGTAATTAATTATGCATCACTTATTGAGCTAGGGTTTATTATACTTAAAGAAATTAAGTCAAATTTTAGAACGGGACATTACAATTGGTATCAAAGCAGCAATCTTGCCAGCCTACAGTGTTGAACATGTTTTTCATTGATGTCAAAGGTATAAAGTTTTGGTTTATTGAAAAGAGAATTGGAATGAAATATCAAGCTGTTGATTATTCATCAGATCTTCATTATTTTTAAAACGATGTTATTTTAGGTGCTTGCCTGCTTTCTTGAGCTGGTTGACTGCTTGCTTGAGCTAGTTGCCGGCTTTGTTGAGCTGGTTGTCGGCTTGGTTGAGCTGGTTGCCTATGTGGTTGAGCTACTCGGTTGTCAAATTGAGCTGGTTCATTGTCTACTGGAGCTGGTTGGTTGTCTGCTTGAGCAGTCAGCTAGCTTACTTCATTTGCCAAGTCAACAAATTTCCATGTCACTTGTTTATTTTTCAAATGGGTTGACCTTTCAAGTTTGTGTTGAATGGTCAAATGATTATTGAATCGATGGTTTATTTTTTTGAAAGCTTATGTTTAAAATGAGTTAAGTGTTTTTAATACCTTGGAGGTCAAATATGTTATGAGACGACTTCAAGCATATGTTAAAAGGTGGCTGATTGTCAGAGGTCTTCGGTTTCATTATGCAAATCTTTTAAAATTTGCATCGAACATTTCAAATTGAAGGCAACTTCTTTTTATTATTTACATTAAGGACCTTCAACATCGGTTACTCTACTCACTTGGCAGATATATGTGACAGATTTTTTTAGAGGTCATGGAGATACTTTCGTTTTATTCTCCTGACGTGTGTCATCCTTGAGGTCACTAGTGTTATCTTAAGTTGTTCTTTTTGGCATTTAAATTTTTTTTGAGGAAGTTGACATTATTTTCTGATGATGCTCTTATGTGTAATGCCTTCCTTCTGGGCACGACGGCTTCTTTCATTTCACCTGTAGAATCTCTTAAGTGGAATGACGATTATTGTTACTACGGTGTTTGCCTGTGTTTTATGTCTTGATATATATATTCAAAGGGGACAATTTGAATTGTTTTCATGCACCTATAGGATGTTGGGGTAGTGTGAGAAAGCTGATCAATTTTATATACATATCGTGGACCTTAATACCTCTGTCAAACATTTAATTAAAACGTGGGAGACGTTTTTGTGTGTGTGTCGGGCTATTATGTTCATTTAATCAATGTGATATCTGCATCATATGAGGTTGGGAAGGAGGCCAAGTGTATTGAGGTGTCGAGAATTATTTGCTGAGCATAATTCGTTTGCTGCAATATCTGGTATCTCTTTTTTGATGGGCAGCTTCCATGATATACTGGCGCTATGAATTCCAAAATTGACTGTGGGTGTAAAAGAATCCAGTGCTGTGGTTTTTAATTTTGCTTCACTACTATTTGGTGTGACTGCAAACTTTCAGAAAGTTTTTTTGGTCGATTATGGGTGTGAGTGTTGCATAAAAATTATTGGCAGATTATTGGTTCTAGTGTGCTCGTGTAAGGAGGTTTATGATCAGAGGGTTGTAAGGAGATTTGGAGCTGCTCTTTCTGTGAGTTTAGAAAAGAAGGAATTCATGATTGAAGCTACTTTCTGCAACGTTCTTTGAAAGTATTTTTATAAAGGACGGAAGTATTTGAAGGAGTTGTGAGTTCAGGCTATTCAAAGCCAAATTTGTACTGAAATGCATTAACCAAAATTTGGAAAAGTTACTGAAGTTGGTGCTTCAAATAATCGGAGTTGGTGCTTCAAAGAGGGTTGGTGCTCTTAGTGAGTTGGTGCGCACTTATATAAACTGGGTTGGTGCCCATTTAGTTAATGAAAGCTATTGATATGCCGTGGTTTTTTACCCGAAAGGGTTTTCCACGTGAAATCTTGGTGTTTATCTTGTTCATTGTGTTTGATGCTTCATCTTCTTGTTTTGATTTCTGATTTACAAGGTTTTAAGTTATAAAAGTCTGAAATACTGATTCACACCCCCTCTCCCCCACCCCCTTAGTATTTCTTGTGTGCTCTTCATACAGGTCTAAAAATTAGTTTATACAATGGAGCCAAAGAGATCAATGGGCCTTGGAGAGAGAAAAGAAAAATCTAGAGGCAGCATTACAAGAGGCTAGCAACCAAATTAAAGGTAGAGGAAAGAATAAAATGGCTGATCAAGAGATAGAATGAGAGAATGAGTGGAAGGCTTATATACAAAAACAAGAAAAAACAAAAGAATTACTCCTTCAAAAACTTCAAAATATGAATAATACAATCAGTTCCCTCAGGCTTGCACAAACTAATGGAGGAGAAGGTAGTAATTCAAATTATTTAGGGTCATAACACAATAATAGAACTCCAATTGGATCACCACCCAAAATCACACAGCCCACATTCTTACCATGAGTTGAGCAGCCACATGAAGAAGAGTCAAACATGGCAGAAAATGACTTTGATGACTGCATAGATGCATACTAAGACTTGATCCAGATCTTAGAAGACAGATTCCATTTATACAATTTCATAATGCAAGATCAAGGAATATCTCAAGATGACAAAAAAGACAACCAAACAAAGATCTACAACTGTTATTGTAATCAAATCTTGTCAGGGCGGATTCAAATAATCTCCCAAGAGTATGTTTAAAACAAATTCCAGAACACAGAAAAGAGGACGTATAAAACATAGAATAGAAAGAACGAATTTCTGAACTGTAGATATAATGCAGATTAATTAATTGATTTTGATTCTCTACAAAGGATAGACGGATCTCACATAAATACGGAAGAGGTAACTCTTGGATGAGACACGTCTCATGAGAGGACGTGTCTCCACAAGGTGGAGACATGTTCACTCATGGGATGTGTCCCATTAAGTACGTATGAACTAAATAATTAACACATTTAATATTTAGTTAGATCCGTAATCATAATTGCAAGATTCGATAAATAATCAAACTTCACAATACACATATGATAATATTAATAATAGATCGAATAAGAGTTTGTATATATCTGATCGAGGCTATATATTAATTCAACACTTCCTCTTAGCTAGGGAAGATATTACAAATCAAAAATATGTAGAGATATCACCTTCACACGTGATATCGAAGATATGATATGTTTTCTCAAGATTGTCAAGTCACATGACATTCCTCATAGTCACATCTTCATTATGGTATGTGCACTGACATCAAGTCACATGATGTCTACCATAATAATTCATGGCATATCCATGGCTATAAATATCCACCATGTTTATCTCTTAGGAATCACAATGATCTTCAAAAGACATCAATTCACATGACATCCATCAAAGTGTCCAAGAGATACTATCATGACATGTCCACAGATATCAAGTCACATGATATCTATCACGATAGTTAAACATTGCAAAGTCGTCACCTTACAATGTCACATACAAGTGTTCATTATGAGAAAGATCGTCACCTTTCAATAATGTACATAGGGAAAGAGAGAAAGTCATGGAGTCACACACATGACAAAAATGTTTACACATAAAACATCCTTAAATATATTAGTACCACTTCTAAACAATTTGAATTTTACAAAATATCAACTTACATTTCAATCATACCAAGCTTCTTCCTGAAATGTTCAACCTTGATTCGGGAAAGAGGTTTGGTGAGAATGTCTGTTGTTTGATCATTTGTACTAATATACTCCAACTGGATCACATTTCTTTCTACCATGTCTCTTACATGATGATAGGGGATCTCAATGTGCTTAGATCTATCATGGAATACTGGATTTGCAGAAAGTTTGATGCAACTCTGATTATCATAATACATAATAGTAGGATTCAAGGGCTCACCACAAGCAATTTCCGGAGCCATACTACTTCTCTTGCCCCCATAGAGGCTGCAATGTATTCAGCTTTAGTCGAGTTTTGAGCTACTGAAGACTGTTTTCTGCAAATTCAAGATATCATAGCCAATCCTAAACTGATGAATATTTCAATCCATATCCAACTATGCCACACAAGTATCTCAAGACATGCTTTGCTGCAACAAGATTACCATCTTCTTCAGGCTCAACAGGCTCCCTCTGAATCTTCAAGCACTTGCATCAAACTTCTGACCTCTTCGTACAAGGTTGCCTGCAACACTTTGACTTAGATAAACGTTTTCCAGTGCATACCTCAGATACTGTAGAGAGTTCAGGATAGTACTCCTCGATCTCATCCAAGATCTCACTATTCTGAATAGGTTTGCGGGGCTACCAATGACAAATCTAGAAGACAATCTTGAGCAATTCTGATCTCAGCAGTTGAAGGGATCCTCTAAGAGTTCAGCACCTATCCTTGCAATACAACAATCTTCACTTCTTCTTAGTGAGTTACAAAACTCCCTCTTGATCCCTGCTTCAAAAATTGAAAAAATGACTTCTGGAAGAGAACTCCCTCTGGCCACCAACTCAGTCCTATGTCTGCTTGATCATTTCTTTGGTTGGCATGATTTCCTCACAAGATGCCTTAGGCTTTTCATCACTAAGCAATCTCTCAACACCTTCTGCTCTTAGATCTGTCATGGAAGCATTTTAGAGAGAGATTACTAACTGCTTATAAGTATCCAAAGAAATATCAAGGCTAGAAATTACTATCTTAGGTTATAGCATGAATACATGAACCTATAACAGAAATATATCAAAGAATCAGAATGAAGGAATAAAGAAACTTATCTTTATTGGATTTTGATATAACTCTTTCTTCCAACTTTTACTCCTCTCGAGAGTGCTAAACTCAACACAGCAAAGGACAATCTGATCAACTGCAAATTTCTTAAATGCGTTATGCAGTTCACATGTATAACCAACTCTCTCGAAGAGTTAAGGCTCAAACATAGTTCATGCATCGATATGATCAGCCTATCACAACGAAAAAACAGTTCTCTTTTCCATCTTAGAGTCACACTCAGAGATCTTCAAAAGAATCACAAGCAAAGAATAATTGAAATCTTCAAAGGATCTTATGTTAGTGAACACAATTTCAAGAGAAACTAGGATTTGTTGTTTCTGTAAGCTGTAGAAAGGGGTTTCAAACAAAACAAAGAATACTTATCTCGCTAAGAGTCAAACACTCCTGAAGTGCTGCACTTGAATGCTTCCTGAGCTCTGCTCATAACAGCTTACAGAAACAACAAATCCTTCACATTGCACAGAAATTTGTTTCTCCTCTCACAGGCCCATCTTAACTCAAAAACAGAGTAATTTCCAATCTATCTTTTATACAACATGCAAGACAAAAGTGAAATACTTATCTTGTTATGATTCAGTGTATCGAAGTCGTCCCAGGTTACCTTCGTAATAGACCCGATATCGGGTTAATATATCAAGAAGAAGGACAGCGTCCAGAACAGAGACAATGGTTATTAGAAGTCTCCTGCAATGACATAAAGAAGTTCAATGTCATCGATACACTTCCTCTAAATTCTAACATAGAGAAGCTTTTGACTCTTAGCATGGAGCCTCTCCAATGCACATAAAATAGACACTTGTTCTCTCAGAATAATTTCAGGTTCGTTCCTTTGGTTGATGCTTAATCCATCTCAACCCACGAGTAATCATTTGATCTTCCTTGTTGCTTTCAGGATAATCATCGATAGACAAGAGTAATTTCCAATCTTATGTTCACATCATAGACAGGCTTGAATGACAAAAATCATACAATAGTTTATATACGCTTAAAGTAGTGAGGGAGAGAGGTTGGTGTCATCTTTGCAAACTCTCTCCACTTCCAAAGCAACTCATCTTTGTCGTCCCGAAACAATTCCAAGATAACCAAACCGGCCTTTAACGGATCCTTATAATCTCCCATTAACAATAGAACGGACAACCCATATGTATGATAGTCTAAGATTTCCAAATCATCATTATAAAAATTTGGTCAAGTATTGCAGGTATTCTCACACGCTTAATGGAAGCACCTTCAATGTTGTAGCCCGCAAGAAGCTCAGGCAGGTCTCCCAGAAAGAAAATAACGCCATTGCAATACGAAACAACTTCATAAAAGCAGAGTATTGCAAACCCTTCTTTCACTGCGAACTCAGACTGGTGCGCCAGAACTGATGTGCTCGACTCACCGCTGGAAATGCCCGATGGTATTGCAAACCCCGTCGATAGGAACTTGACGACTGCCAGAATTATGAGAGTTCCCATCCCTTCGCCCAGAGCATCTAAGATCTCGACGGATATATGCCCCGATAGTCTTACAATACCGTTCACAATCCCAGGCTCATACAGCGCCAAGTAATGTACCAGCTTGGAATGCCAAACGACTTGTCACAATGTATCTTCTCTGGACTCCACGCGATCAACAGAGACTTGAGCTTACCGCGATACAAATGATTTGTACACTGGGTTGTAGAGGACGCGGGAATGTGAGATAGACG
>VDFB02261949.1:0-26413 GCA_007258455.2 Sequoia sempervirens | reverse complement strand
TACTCAACTAGAACCTTGCTATTTCACAATCTCGATCTAGTACTCGGATCACAATGAACTAACAGTGTAGTCTCAACTATCTCACATCTAGGTGGATGTTGTACCTTCCACTACTTTGGCCAAAGTATTCTCATTCAGGTTCTTGAATGAAGGTCATCTATCATAAACACTTCTTCGGGGAGCCCGATTTGACTTAAAGGCTTCCTTACTCTACGCGCCGGTTTGTCCTTCAATGCGTTGAATCGAGTCATCCCGGACATCCTACAATCATCTGAACCTACTAGAAATGGCAGGTATTCAAGAGTCTTGTATCAATTCCTCCTAACTAGGAATTCTTTATCCTAGGAGTACTAAACTTGTCTCAGTTATCCTAATAACTTAAGCTAAAAGACTTCACTTGGTTCTGTCATCATTTCGTTCCTAGTAGATAATAAACACAACTACGTATTCTCCATATACGGAGATCATACAAAGTATGCAAAAACAATCAAATACGTATAAAAACCCTTTTCTATTCAATGCAGGTTAAATAAAACTACCATTTAGCTCTTAAATCATTTGATTCTCTTTTCACTATCCCCTTAATTTTAAGTTCTTATACATTTGCCTTCAAATGGAATGTACAAAGAAAGTTTTCCCAATCCGTTCTTAAATAGTTTTGAACTAATTGAAATTTCAAACACACAAGAAGGGAAATGCAACCTTTCAACAAAATTACAAAGAATTAGAAAGTCATGCCTGATATTCAAAGAGTACGGTGAACTCCAAGATTACTCTTTCACAATGGCACAATGGTACTCCAAGATCACTCTTTCACAATGGCACTCCACTATAGAAGATTTGCCCAGCAAAGACTCTTAATTCTCACAAGTATCAAAGACTGTAATGCTGCAATTGCTTGTCAAATACTGTCCAAGTTCTCTATATCTTGTTCACTTTAAATTCAAATGACTTATTTTACTGTGACTGGCAATTGCTGAAAATACTTCACTGAATTTATCAAACTCTACAATACAGGAAACTCAGGCAGAACAATGTAATGGATATGGAATAAAAATAGTAAACTCAGATTGCTCCCAAAGGTGTGAAATTCGTAATTTGCAAGAGGTGAGTTGAGAAGAGTGAAAAGAATCGACAGGGCCGAATTGCAAAGCTGACATGCATCTAGCAAATTGACAACAAGTGCCTAGAAACAGTCAAAAGGACATTTGGCGGATTCCTTAGCCCTAAGTCATCAATTTGCAGGTGATTCGACCTTCTTAGAGCCAGCAAAAGAAGAATAAGTCAATTTATATGGCGGATTTTTGACAGCACAAGTCGTTTTCCAGAATTTAGGTAAATTTGATATTATTGTTTTGAAAAATTCGTTCAAGGAAAAAGTCGAGTCTGTTATATACTTCCACGTCGCCATTTTATGCCCTAAGAACAGCAAACGGTTATTTCTTTGACTAGGTCGCAGCCCAGGCACGGATCAAACGCGTTTTCTGGCGCGTTTTACCAGATGCGCGACTTCCAGTTCGTTTTTATGCGTTTCTCTTCCTGCTCGCGTCTTTCACACGCGATTTTCATGTATTTTCATATATTTAACTTTCAATGTTTCGATTTCCATAGTTCAAAAACAAAATATTAATTTTGACTCAAGCCATGTATCGATTTCATATTTTAAATCAAAGCCAAATATTTCTAATTTCATTAATAAAGATTTTACTATGAAAGGTAAAAATCGTTTTCCCAATTACACAAGGTAGTATTTAATTTCTCCAAATTACTCCTAGTAATATATTTTTATATTTATTTACTCTTAGTAAAATATAATCTCATTATATATATTTTATTATATAAATATTATTATAGTTCTTTTAAATATTAAACATATAAATATTTAAATACGCAAGTATTTAATATACATTTATATTTTAATATAACTATAATAATATTATATATAATTTTTAATATATAACTACTTATATATAAATATATTTATATTTAACAAATATAAATATGTATACATATATATATTTATTGCCAAATATATATTTTGCCAGTCGGTCCACGTGCTTTATATATATTCCAAGGCAAATATTATAGTAATATTATTTATCCATAAATAATAGGTAGTGTGTGTATATATATACACATATATATTCGTATATATCTCAGTATACTATATACATGTATATACACACCCACTTAACCTATTCACTTATGTCCATTTACGTTATGAGCATAATACTGTAAGCCTGATAAACACTCATCACTCTCAAGCACAAAGAAGTAAACTAGACTCCTAAAGTCTATGGACGACTTATCAAGACCAACTTATCTGACTTGGTGTCTCAGAACCTATATTGACGTGTGTGTATGCTCAATTGGTACTCGTTACTGCTTACCCGACCAAGTTCCTCCCCGAATGATGTCTCTCCTCTGTCCGGAGGTACAGTCTTCATACCTGCATATCACGACATGACACCGGCAATCATATGCTCATAACAAGGTAAAAACATCTCACAAGTTAGATTAACATTATTCCATAACTGTATGCAACATTTAATCAAAACTAAAACATTTAGAAGTAACAATCAAATGAAACCATCATTTAAACAGTTCTCATTCATTAAATAACGAGATCATTCATGTTTTATTCATCATCAAGATTCAAACATTACATTCAATGGCCCTATACAATAGTAGCTATAATATCGGGATGTAACATACTTCCCCCCTTAGGAATCATCGTCCCCGATGAACTAAGGTATTATTCAAAAAGCATAAAAACCTGACTCTACATTTATTCTACACTCTTGAAAGCTTCAAGAATGTTTAATTGGCGTAATCTGGACATCAACTTGTCCATCACTCATGGCAGTGTTCTTCCTCTGCTGAAACATGGCCTTTTGAGTAGGTAGTGAATTACCATGCTGGTTACCAGAAGTTTTGTTAGGGCATTCATTTGCATAATGATTACCTCTACAAATAAAGCATCCTGCTCTTGGTCCTCTTTTCTCTATGGTTTCCCCAATCTTATTGTCACCTTCACTGGCTTTTCTAGTGTCATTATATCTGGAGTTGTCTCTTTTCCAGTCTCTTCTGAATTCCTTCTCATTGAAGCGAGATCTCTTCCCCTTTTTCCTTGCTGCATCTTGCGTAAATTCTTCCTTCTTGGGGGCAATCTTTTCGGGGACTTCAGTTTCCTTCTTTTGTTCTTCTCCTTCATACTGATTGGAGTCTGCCTTAAGCTTCTGTTCCCGCTTAATGGATTTTTCATACACAAGATCCATTGTAGTCGGACCATGCATATCGACTTCACCTCCAATATTTCTGTTCAGTCCCAAGATGAATTTCCTGATCCGGAATCGTTCATCTTTATGATAGATAGGAACATATCGAAGAAGCCGAGTAAACTTCTCCCAGTACTCGTTGACTGACATGGTCCCTTGCCTCAATTCTTGGAAATCAGAAAGTTTTTGGTCATAATAGAGTTGTGGCAACCACCGCTTACGGAAGATTTCAACGAACTCCTCCCAAGTCAGCTTCCAGGAGTTTATATCCAATTCCAGTTTCTTGTTCATCCACCAGTTGGAGGCTTCTCCTGCTAACTGATAAGCACCCCAAGCTGCTTTAGTAACTTCGTCATAATTTCTTATGTCAAAGTACTTTTCCATTTGTACTAACCACACTTCAGCTTCGTCACCTCCGGCACTTCCATCAAATTTTGGAGGATATACTTTCTTCATATCTTTTGTTAACTCAGTGGACACTTGTTTCTTCTTCTTCTCAATAGATGGAGTTGGAGATTTCTCCTTTTCATGATTATGATTAATGCCTTCTCCATGCGAAGAACTTTCCTCTTCATTATTGGTGACAGGTATTTCAACTGCTTTTGCCTTTTCAAGGTTGGACAATCTCGCCAGAATCTGTTCCAGCTTTGCTTCAATTCCTGTTGGTTCTTGTTCCTCTTCACGACTTGTTCCAAGAATATTTCTCGTCCTCTCATACACTTTCACCATGTTTTAAAAGTTCACTTTAACCTGAACGTTTCATACAAGTTAGCCTAATCTAGACTTTTAACTATCTTTTGGAAAACATAAAAAACATACATTCACAAGATTTTCATACAAGTTTTGGTTTACCACGTTCGCTTATTGACTATAATACTTTGCATATTCGCTCAATTGAACATTTCAAGTATAATCATGGTTTCCTTGCTAAACTGAAATACCCTTTTTAGGATTCTAAGCAACTACTTGTTCACAAATCAGAATCTTGTAAGTCAAGTTTTCCAAAACGTTGATTTCTTTCATGAGTTTATCCACTTAGAACATTATGTTAGTTCTACTAACATAATCAGATTGATCTGTTTCGTGTTCTATCATTTTCCTCTAGAATCTAAAGAGAGTATGTATGTTCTACCAATGATGATTTCCGATCTTCATTTTCTGGTATACTGGACATTACCTTGCCACATTCCGTGCAGCTTCTTACTCTATCTTTTTCTAGGTTATAGTGGTTTTTCATCCGACAATTTCCGTTGTCGTTCCGATGTCTTAACTTGACATTAATTCTCTTGTTTCATTCTCAAATTCTCATAGACTCAAAGCTGTTCTATACGGAATCCAAAAGTTTTTGACTCTTTATAACTGTAGTTTACAACTATAAAAGGTTGTCACATTCCTTCTTTGGAGTCACAAAACTATTCCGTTGGATAAAGGTATAACTTGGTTATTCATTCTAACCTTTTTGCCTAACTTAATTGCATATACTTTCGCAATTCTAGGTGATATATGTTGGTTTAGGAGTTCCTTTTCTAAGGATAACTCTTAACTCGTTTCAATTTACATAAGTTACTAAGGATCTCATTTTCCTTTTCACTTTTCTAAGTTCTTTTCTCTTGCCGTTGTGGCTCAAGAACTTTTCAACCGTTATCTTCTGATAAGGTTTACGCATTGTTGCGTAATGAGCTCATAGGTTTCAGTGCAGAACCTGGTAGCTCTGATACCACATGTTACGACCCAATTCTGCGTAAATTAAAAACTTTCCCATTTTCACTTTAAACATGTAAAAGTAACATATAACAAAGATATTACAATAAATTTCTTCCTTTCTTAATTGATAACATGTACAAGTTACAATATGTTTCCTCATGAATTTCATTTTCATTGCAAATATAAATCAGAGTTAAAAAGGAATACAGTTACATACATAGCTCGTAAGCTTTTGCACAAATAGAAGTAAGAAGGTCCAGGAATCCGTCCTTTCAAATCTTGGTACATCGGCCGCTTGCTGTGGAGGAGAAACATCACTCGGGCGCTTTTCCGCCAACCACGGACTTATAATGCGGTCCCCCGCACGATCATTTTGCAATGAACGGCCCTCCCTTCGAAGAAGAGATTGGTAGGGTATCCTTTAACGATTACCAACTGAGCATAGTGCTGTGTCCTACTCAACTAGAACCTTGCTATTTCACAATCTCGATCTAGTACTCGGATCACAATGAACTGACAGTGTAGTCTCAACTATCTCACATCTAGGTGGATGTTGTACCTTTCACTACTTTGGCCAAAGTATTCTCATTCAGTACTTCGAATGAAGGTCATCTATCATAAACACTACTCAGGGCCGATTTGACTTAAGGCTTCCTTACTCTACGCATAGGTTTGTCCTTCAATGGGTGAATCCGTCATCCCAGACATCCTACAATCATACGAACCTACTAGAAATGAAAACAGTATTCAAGAGTCTTGTATCAATTCCTCCTAACTAGGAATTCTTTATCCTAGGAGTACTAAACTTGTCTCAGTTATCCTAATAACTTAAGCTAAAAGACTTCACTTGGTTCTGTCATCATTTCGTTCCTAGTAGATAATAAATACAACTACGTATTCTCCATATACGGAGATCATACAAAGTATGCAAAAACAATCAAATACGTATAAAAACCCTTTTCTATTCAATGCAGGTTAAATAAAACTACCATTTAGCTCTTAAATCATTTGATTCTCTTTTCACTATCCCCTTAATTTTAAGTTCTTATACATTTGCCTTCAAATGGAATGTACAAAGAAAGTTTTCCCAATCCGTTCTTAAATAGTTTTGAACTAATTGAAATTTCAAACACACAAGAAGGGAAATGCAACCTTTCAACAAAATTACAAAGAATTAGAAAGTCATGCCTGATATTCAAAGAGTACGGTGAACTCCAAGATTACTCTTTCACAATGGCACAATGGTACTCCAAGATCACTCTTTCACAATGGCACTCCACTATAGAAGATTTGCCCAGCAAAGACTCTTAATTCTCACAAGTATCAAAGACTGTAATGCTGCAATTGCTTGTCAAATACTGTCCAAGTTCTCTGTATCTTGCTCACTTTAAATTCAAATGACTTATTTTACTGTGACTGGCAATTGCTGAAAATACTTCACTGAATTTATCAAACTCAACAATACAGGAAACTCAGGCAGAACAATGTAATGGATATGGAATAAAAATAGTAAACTCAGATTGCTCCCAAAGGTGTGAAATTCGTAATTTGCAAGAGGTGAGTTGAGAAGAGTGAAAGGGCGTCATTATATAGGCCCGAATTGCAACTGTTTTCCCTTTTTGAAGGCATGTAAATTGACAACAAGTGCCTAGAAACAGTCAAAAGGACATTTGGCGGATTCCTTAGCCCTAAGTCATCAATTTGCAGGTGATTCGACCTTCTTAGAGCCAGCAAAAGAAGAATAAGTCAATTTATATGGCGGATTTTTGACAGCACAAGTCGTTTTCCAGAATTTAGGTAAATTTGATATTATTGTTTTGAAAAATTCGTTCAAGGAAAAAGTCGAGTCTGTTATATACTTCCACGTCGCCATTTTATGCCCTAAGAACAGCAAACGGTTATTTCTTTGACTAGGTCGCAGCCCAGGCACGGATCAAACGCGTTTTCTGGCGCGTTTTACCAGATGCGCGACTTCCAGTTCGTTTTTATGCGTTTTTCTTCCTGCTCGCGTCTTTCACACGCGAATTCGATTTTCATGTATTTTCACATATATTTAACTTTCAATGTTTCGATTTCCATAGTTCAAAAAACAAAATATTAATTTTGACTCAAGCCATGTATCGATTTCATATTTTAAATCAAAGCCAAATATTTCTAATTTCATTAATAAAGATTTTACTATGAAAGGTAAAAATCGTTTTCCCAATTACACAAGGTAGTATTTAATTTCTCCAAATTACTCCTAGTAATATATTTTTATATTTATTTACTCTTAGTAAAATATAATCTCATTATATATATTTTATTATATAAATATTATTATAGTTCTTTTAAATATTAAACATATAAATATTTAAATACGCAAGTATTTAATATACATTTATATTTTAATATAACTATAATAATATTATATATAATTTTTAATATATAACTACTTGTATATAAATATATTTATATTTAACAAATATAAATATATACATATATATATTTATTGCCAAATATATATTTTGCCAGTCGGTCCACGTGCTTTATATATATTCCAAGGCAAATATTATAGTAATATTATTTATCCATAAATAATAGGTAGTGTGTGTATATATATACACATATATATTCGTATATATCTCAGTATTACTATATACATGTATATACACACCCACTTAACCTATTCACTTATGTCCATTTACGTTATGAGCATAATACTGTAAGCCTGATAAACACTCATCACTCTCAAGCACAAAGAAGTAAACTAGACTCCTAAAGTCTATGGACGACTTATCAAGACCAACTTATCTGACTTGGTGTCTCAGAACCTATATTGACGTGTGTGTATGCTCAATTGGTACTCGTTACTGCTTACCCGACCAAGTTCCTCCCCGAATGATGTCTCTCCTCTGTCCGGAGGTACAGTCTTCATACCTGCATATCACGACATGACACCGGCAATCATATGCTCATAACAAGGTAAAAACATCTCACAAGTTAGATTAACATTATTCCATAACTGTATGCAACATTTAATCAAAACTAAATCATTTAGAAGTAACAATCAAATGAAACCATCATTTAAACAGTTCTCATTCATTAAATAACGAGATCATTCATGTTTTATTCATCATCAAGATTCAAACATTACATTCAATGGCCCTATACAATAGTAGCTATAATATCGGGATGTAACAGTAAGTACAAGTGTTCATCACTTGCATGATGTTGTCACCTCAACGTGACTTTCACCATGACTCTCTCAGAGGGTGAAACACAAGTACAACATATATCATGAAGTCTCACACATGACATCCACCATGACTCAGCTCAGAGGGTGGAAACAAGGGCTTTCACCTCAAATTCCTCCATCTTAGAGGAAAATGCATTAACAAGGGCTTTCACCTCAAATTCCTCCGTCTCAAAGGAAAATGCATTAACAAGGGCTTGCACCTCAAATTCCTTCGTCAAAGGAAAATGCATTAACAAGGGATTTCACCTCGAACTTCTCTCATAGAGAAGAACTCATTAAACAAGGCTCACTGATACTGAGACTCTTTCTCAGTCAAGGCTAGATTCTCTACCATACCAAGCTTATCTTGAAAGTACACAAACTTTATCCTAGAAAGAGGCTTGGTGAGAATATCTGTCATCTGCTCATCAATGCTGATGTACCTCAACTGTACAGCCTTCCGTAGTATCATGTCTCTGATGTAGTGGTACTTGATCTCAACGTGCTTGGTTCTGTCATGGAACACAGAATTGACAGAAAGCTTCACACAACTCTGATTATCACAATGAATGATAGTAGGCTCCATTGATTGTCCAAACAATCCTACAAGGAGCTTACGAAGCCACACTGCTTCCCGAGTTGCCATACAAGCTGCAATATACGCTGCCTCTGTTGTACTCAATGCCACTAAAGACTGTTTCCTGCTACACCAGGAAGTCATCGCAGACCTCAACTGAAACAACATCCAGAGTTGCTCTCTCGGTCAACAACACAACCATCTTCTTTAGGTTCAGTAGACTCCCTCTGAATCTTTAAGTACTTGCATCAACCTTCTGACCTCATCGTCCAAGATTGCATGCAATGCTTGCCTTAGATAAATGTTTTCCAGTGCACACCTCTGGTACTGTAGAGAGTTCAAGGTAGACCTCCTCGACCTCATAGCAAATCACTCTATTCTAAATAGGTTTGCGGAGCTACCAATATCAAATCCAGATGACAGTCTTTGAGCAATTCTGATCTCAGCAGCTGAAGGGATCCTTTAAGGATATAGCACCTAGCCTTGCAATATAGTAATCTTCACTTCTTCTCAATGAGTTACAAAACTCCCTCTTGATCCCTGCTTCAGAGATTGCAAAGAAGACTTCTGGAAGTGAACTCCCTCTAACCACCAGCTCAGTTCCATGGCTGCAAGTTGTGACTTCACACTTGATCATTTCTTTGGTTGGCATGACTTCCTCATAAGAGGCCTCAAGCTTTTCATCGCTAAGCAATCTCTCATCACCTTCCTGCTTCTAGACAATCAAATAAACGACATCAGATCTGCACGACTCTGCAGATTGAAATTTTTCCACCAGCATTATATGACAAATACTCCATTTTGATCTGCCTCTGAATTCTTCAAAGGATCTTTATGCTAGAGAACACAATTCAAGAGAAATTACAATCTCTAATCACACAAGATCCAAATAAATGAAATAACTCAGCAAACAAAGAATACTTATCTCTATAAACATTCTGATGAATGCAATTACTGGACACAGTATAGAACATTGCTCTTGTGTTCAGATCAGTCCACCATCTTCACGGCTTGAACACAGGCCCTTTTCAGGGTTAAATTGAACATGGTCTTTGACCGTTCAAATTTACGATGCACTCTAATTTCAGCTGCAATCCACCAGATTATGAAACAGATGCAGCATGCTTACTAGCAACACACGATGAATGAAGATGACACCAAATGATTTCATCCACTGAATCACAATTCAAGAGAAGACGTGATCAAACAAACGTTATCAGATCTGCACGACTACAGCAGACTGAATTTTACCTAGAATGTAAACAAAAAGTACTTATCTCTTTGAAGTCATAATTTCCTTAATTGTTGTGCTGCACTTGTCTTTCCTGAAATGCGACACAGTATGAGCCAAATCCGACCATCTAATCAAACTGGCTGAGAGTCACGACTTCCACATTTCCATGCAAGACTTAGTAATTTGACTTCAAATAATTCAGTGTCTCAGATGGAAAGTGTTTGGCTCTAACATCAAGATTTGATCGAGCTTTACCATAGGCTCTAGAAAAATCATCCACATCTGGATAGTATTATAATCTGTAGAAACTCTGTATGTAAACTGACTCATGAATTGACTGGCGACTCTATAATTGCGATTAAGTTCCACCAATTGGAATTTGAAGAGTAATCACAAAGGTACTGCACACATCGATGAATGACTTCAATGTAGAATGTACCTTCATCATAAGATGCGCCCCAGGCCCCCTTTATGAGAAATTCCGCTTGTGCTTTGAATTTAATGAACACGCAAACCACTAGAATAAGGAATCTTGATGACTTGCAAACCTCTCGCATTGTACCGACCCTGTCTGCATCACTCCAGAGAAGATGAGGTCTAAAGCAATGCAGATGAAGAATGCAGGCTCTGGATGCTATCTTCAAAAAGTGTTGCTGAGAATGTGAACATGCTTCCAACGCTGCTCTGCACTTTGATGCGATGCTTGCACAACACTTCAGACCCGTTCCTTTAAACACTGGCAGTAATCTAAGATAGAAAGGTGACTAAAACCATCGATCTCTTATTGAGTTGTCGGCTCAATAGCTCTGCCTCCTGCGATCTACTTCCTTATGCCTCCTGTGAGCTATATCCTTCTACATGTGATTTTCTTGCAGCGATATTCTTTTCTTATTCAGCGATAATTTAAATCTGCAAGGTGGATTTGTAACACCCTATATTACATAGGCGATGGAGACTTCAACAGCAATCTAAATTGTCTTTCACTAAAGACCTTGAACTACCAGATTAGTAACAAGAGGGATTGATTCCATGTATCACAAAATCAGGGAACCATACTTGAAATGATTTCTCAGACACTAATCGACGGCTCACACCATAGCGCAGAATCCTTGAGTCAACGGATATGACTTCCCATACTGTTGAACTCTATGAAATGCTGAGTGACGCAACCTCATCCACAGCTTTGCCTAGACTATAACTCCTTAAATCTGATCAAGATCTTCCTTATACCCACTCTGATACCATGTGAATTTTCATGATCAGATTTAATGCACAGAAAATTAATTCAAAATCAGACAATAACACAGCAGATACCCTAGGAAAACCCTCCTCTTGAGGGAGAAAAACCCAGCAACAAATATATCTCTTTTATATATAACAAAAGCAACAATTACTTTACAATGAGGCCAATCACAAGGCCAATATTCTGCACCAATAATGGCGACAATAACAATCTGCCCTTCATGAGACTCAGATCTGCACTAAGAGTAATTCACAATCTGCTTCTTGAATAATTCGCACTTTTCTCTTTAACACTTTGCACTTGTCTCTTGAACAGTTCGCACATGAGTGAAGGAAGGAGATGAACTTACTTGCTTGCCAAATGAAGGGAAGAGACCTTGTATAAATACACACATATGAGAGAGGTCGCACCTCTTCATGTAGAAGGTCGGCCCATAATACAAAAAGATAATTACAAATACAACTTGCGAATTACAAGGAAGGTCGGCCCAAGAGAAATTATATTGTTGCCAAGAGAAGCGCCCATTCTCATTAAATGACATATAAATAAATAGCCGATAGGCTATATTGATTTATGTCTTCACTCGTGGCTGGAAGGATGAACCCGAAGCTGTCATAACATTAACAAAATTAACTCTTGATCCATAATCCAACATTGATACTTGATTTTGGGATATTTATAAATGTGTTACACATATACTGTTTTGACTTAGATCTTTTAACACTTAAAAGGTCAAATTTGTTTAATGTGTTTAATTAACATGTGTATTATATTATCAATTATCCTATTTCAAGACATTTTTTATTTTCTAGTCTTCAACTTTATACATAATTACACTAGTTGCATCCAGAGTAACTGCAACGTTTCACATCTCATACTGAAACCAGAAGTGCTTGAATGGCATGGTTAAAATTTGGTAGTGTAGTTCTATGAAAATATATGCTTTAGGAAATCAAAACTATCTGTATCAATCAATGGTTATTAACCAGATTTAAGTGCTTCTAACAAAATTGTCTGAATTCTGGGTAATTTTCTTGTGGCACTAAGGGTTGTGTTACATTGGTATCAACCTAATGGGCCACCCATTGAAGTGTTAGTGTGTGAATTGACAATTTTTTACAGTTCCCCGACCTCCATGTGTGAGATGAATGATCTACGCCCTCAATGTAACTTGTGAAATGTGAGTGGTAGTCCTGAGCAAGGAATTTCTATCAGACCCAGATGATAATTCACTTTTTCTTTCCTGTAGATACACATTAGATGGCTTGTTGTAGGCACAGGCGTCAGGCAGCGAGAACAGCTAGTCAGAATGAGGGACTTGAGATAAGTGCACCCTCATAACCTTCCAAACCAAGAATAGAAAGGGAAGCACAAAATCTGCCCCCTAGGCCCATCAAGTTGGAAATTCTAGCGATACTCAGACATTCTCAGAGATTGACAATTTGTGATGCGACCTCCTAGAACCCATGGTGGCTAGAGCCATTTCCACAACATCTAACACTGCAAACAGCAGAAAGAGAAGAGCAGCACGATCAAGGTAGACTAAGTGATAAACATAAGAGGAATGGTCAACAAGATTAAACTGCCATTACATGTTTTGAGTGCAAAGGGCCACACTATGCAATAAATTGTCCACACCAGTTAGCTCAATACCCAGCTCCAGCAACATATAGGTTTGGCTCTGCAGTAAGTATTGGGCTAAACCACAGAATTTGTGCAGCAGTAGAAAGCCACCAGGTGGAGCACCAAGAAACAGTGATAGAGACCACAGGTATGATTGGGTACATTTGAATATCAGTTATGATTTACACAAGCACTACAGTTGTTTTATATCCCCTTTTGTTTACAATAGTGTCACTTGGCAAGCTTACAACATGATAACTTGGGTAGTGTTGAGATGGCTTCAAGAGTTACGCAATTTATTGCTTGTTTAGGAATGCCCCTTGATCTTAGAGAATTTCACCACTAAGGTGAACGTGTTTGCATGAAGTCAGGGACATAAGAACTGGTAGGAATAGATTGATTGGAAGCCCATTGAGCTACCATGGACTGTTTCAGAAAGACAGTAATATGCTTAGATGGTAATGTAGAAACTGTAAAAATTCAGGAGATTAGCAGACCTCCTTGAGGTCCATGTGGCCTGTGCAAACAAGGAAATACCTGAGACATGGTTGTCAATCGTTTGCATCACTATCTAAGAAGAAAAGGATTTAGTGACCCCTGATCATCATCCCATATGCGGGGAATTCACAAATGTCTTTCCAAATGAACTACCGGATCACCTTCAAAGAGAGATTGAGTTCCCGATAGGTTTGATTACAGACACTGAACCTCTTTCTAAGATCCCATACAAAATGACCATGCTCAAATTGTGTGAAGTTATGAAATACAGATCCAATTAGAAGAACCGATTGATAAGGATTTCACTAGACAGTGTTCCCCTTGGGGAGGCCTAGTGATCTTCATAAAGAAGAAAGGCCAATCCTTAAGATTATGCATCATGTAGTCAGTGTACAATGTCTATTATTATGCCTCGATAATATTGGTTATCTAACTATGTATTAATTGTTTGTATTAATTGGTTGTTAGCTTCAGGTAGTTATAAGCATCGGTTGGTTGACGGGTGTGTTCTTGGCAATTGTCGGGTCCCTTAAATACATTGTGTATCGTCAAGGAGAGTATGGTAGTATGATCTGGTCGAATCGACTTTGATCCTTGGCTGACAATCTCTGGTCTTCTTTTGTAATAATTTCATGTGCGAATAAAGATATATTTTACGCATGTATTTGGTATGTATTGTCATCTCTATTATTAATTCATGTATTTAATTGTCAAACAGAGCAACAAACATTTGGCATCGTTGCATTAAATAAATTGGGCCAAATTTGAGAGATTCATGCCCTTAGACCCCAATAAAGGCGGGAAGAGACCACAACGTAGTCAAGATCAAGAGATCAAGCGATCTTTAAGGATCATTGAACAAAGAGAACAAAGGAGATGACTAAGGGGTGAAGTTGAAGAAGGCAAAGGGTTTATGAGGGAAAGCTCGAGTCTACCCAAGAGCAGAAGCCGAAGCATAAGCAGAAGTCATACTCGGGAGAGAAAGAGAACTTTCACAACAAGAGAACACACGAAGGGAGAGTGGGTAGAAATAGCCCAACACTTACCAATTCCCAAAGAGACAGACACTGACCTCACCGACCAAGCCAAAGAGCCATCTATACTATCAACATTGGATGAAGGGTGTTGTACCCCAAAATTAAAATTTTTGTTACACTTAGACATTTTGAAGAAATGAGTAAAAGTCTTGTTAAAACAGTCAAAAAGGTCAAAATTTGGGTGTGCACGTCTTGCATGAGGGATGAATTTTCAAATTCTGACGATCTGGGTCTGCTCAAAGCAGCTCAACCTACAAAACCCAGATCTCAGTTTTTCATCCCTAAAATTTAGGAAAACTGCTATTTTTAGAAATTTTCTCGAAATAGTAATGTTTTCTGGGTTTTTCTGGGTTTCTTTCGAAATGAATACTGGCAAAATTTGCTAAAAATAGAAAGTTGGTCCGACAAGGTCCAAACTGATTTTGATTGGCTCAAAATATGTCCATATCAGGCTGGTGCAGTCAGAATCTCAAAATAGTTAGTTTTGCCCTACTGGATCTATTTTGCTTTTTCAAAAGCATGTATGGAGCTCTGAGGTCATCAATGGAGGTCAGCCGGCCGTCAGGCGTCAGATCCAACGTTCAAAACATTCGACTGAAGATGAAGTGATGAACATGCACGAAGAATGAGAAAAAATTGAAAATTGAAGAAAGTTTTCTAACACTGCTAAGTTTGGGCGCCCCTGTTGAAGAAAGGCGCCCATCTTTTTAGGGCACCAAATTTCAAAATTAGGGTTTGGACCTCCAATGGAAGTTGATTAGTATTCAGTCAGCTTCGCGATGGATATCCCCGTCAGAGCGTCCAACAATCCAATCTCCGGCAAATTTGAGTCAAAGTGGAAGGTATAGAATGAAGATCTAAAACTCGAAAGACATGAATAAAATGAAAAATTTTCTAAGTCTGGGGAAACTGGGCGCGCTAGTTGAAGAAAGGTGCCCAACTTTTCAAGGGCTCAAACAGATAAATTTGCAATCAAAGTTATAACGAGATGTCTCCAGAATGCAACAGACTTTCCAGTGAGCTATCCAGCACGACAAATGGAGCTCGCACTCACCAGATACGAAGAGTTGAACAGAGGGTCTGATGAGAAGTTGAAAGGGGAAATCCGAAAGCAAAGGTGAAAATGTGAAAAATAAACTAACTTTGGTGAAACTGGGCGCCCCAGTTGAAGAAAGGCGCCCAAGATTTTCAGGACCTGAAATCCACTTTTTGGCAGAAGTGTTTCCAGAAGACCCCTCCTGAAATCTTCTCAGCTTCGCACCAAGCCCGACCATTCATCAAACTGACGCCCGAAACTCCGGATTCAACAAGATCACCTGTAGGAGTGAAAGACACGAATAAAATTGAAAATTTTCGAAGTCTGGAAGAAATGGGCACCCCAGTTGAGGAAGGGCGCCCAAGCTTTTGAAGCTCATAATGAGTGGATTTTGCGGTAGCATCACGGAATGCCTCACCAAAATCAGTCTGGCTATCCAACGAAATATTCAGACAGTCAGTCGGATCTACACAGCTCCCGGAATCGAAGATTCATCAGAAGATCAAAGGGAGAAGGAAGAACTTGGAAATCATGAAAATGGCTATCTCTGGGAGAAATGGGCGCCCCTGGAAGGAAAAGGCTCCCATGAATTCAGAGGTCGAAATGAAGTCTTTCGCCGGAGGTGCCTCCAGAACTTCTTTCTCAGAATTAGTCGAGCTCCGCCGTGAATCATTTAGATCGCCTGTCGGGTCAATCTGTCAACAGGAAATCAGAGGCGAAGTTGCATGTCAAAATGAAAGAAATTTGAAAATATCAAAATTTTGACTAACACTGAAGGAAGTGGGCGCCCCAGTTGAAGAAAGGCGCCCAAATGTTCATGCCTTAGAGAATATTTTCGAAATTTTCAAAAGTTTCAAAATTGCCAAACAAGAGGGGGGTGTCCAAGTTCAATGAACTGAAGATTTAGGGTTTTTGAAACAAAAACAAAAGAAAGCAAAGCAAAAACAAAACCCTAAGTCTATTTAACATCATTCTTTCATGTTATTTTCATTATTTTTGCAGGTAGCCTTCAAAGGAGAAAGTTGGAGCAGCAAGTTTAAAGAAGTTTTGTGATTCAAGAATCCATCTTTGCTGGTTTTACATCAGAATTTTCAGACCAGCAAGCATAAACCCTTGCTTGTTCAAGCTTTTTGTTCCAGAAGATCAAATTTTTCAAGCTGAAGGCTAAGGCTTTCCATTTTTCAGTCATCTGGGACCTCAGTGCATTCAAATTTCAACCATCTGGGTCCTTTCCAATCAGTCTTCTGGACAATACCCATATCGCAGCTTTTTTCAAGAAAATTTCAAAACCTAGGGTTGGCTGCCTTTTCAATCAAACGTCAGAATTTTGCAAATCTAATCAATTGGGTCCGTTTCTAATCTTGTTCTGAACAAAACCCAGGTGCCAGTTTTTTTTAGGAAAAAATTGAAGAAATTAGGGTTTGCTGCTTTTTCAGGCAAAATTCAAAATTTTCAAAAACGGACGATCTGGGTTATCTTGCATCAATATTGAACAAAACCCATATCTCAGAAAAATTTCTCGAAAATTTGTCCGTGGGAGCACAAAAATCAGCATTTTAAAAATAGAAATTGCTCAAGACTTGTCAGAACCAAGGCGAGTTTACAGTCATTCTTCGAGTTTTCCGAAATGGAGTACACTCCCAATGTTTTCAAGACTGAATCAGCTCTCTTTCACAATTACATCAAAACAGCTGAGACAGACTTGCATCATATCAAACCGGTGTTTGATCTACGTGCCTTGGAGAGAGCGGGCAACACTTCAATCAAGAACCTAGGACATTCCGGGCTCCTCGCAGCAGCGTCAATTCCTATATCTGTTCAGAGCCTTGAGTTCGTAATCGCTTGCATTAAGCACTACAACCCGGCTACTAGGGAGATACAGTCAGCAGATGGTAGATTGATTTGCAGTATAAAGCCTGATGTGATTGAGAAGTGCTTTTCCATTCCCCCATGGCCTGAAAGCGTTACTCTCTCAAAGGGTGAATGCGAAAGGATATGGAATGTGCATAAAGATAAATATAGCAAGAAGATTGCTCAGAGATGGATGAAAGAAAAACATAAGACCTTGCCAAAGAACGTTGGGTGAGGGGAGTTCAAGGACGAGATTGCCATCATCATCACTTTGCTCAATAGGGTTACTGGCTCAAAAGATGCCACCAAGTTTCAACCTTGGATGTTTTACGCCATACCCCACATCATGAGGAAAACCGAGTTCTATGACCGGCCTACTTTGATCAGTGACTGTCTACATCAGCAGATAACAGAATACTTCCAATTTCATGTATTCCACATGGTGTAATACCTAGTCTACCTAGTGGCCTATCAAGGCCAATTCAGAGTGTTGAACACCGAGGGATCATTGAGCGTACAACACATATATAACTACTATTCCCAGTTGGAGTTCACAAAGTCGTTGCACCACTACAAAAGGGTGAACGAGGCCTTCTTGATGTATACAGTGCGGGACTTAGGCAATGAGCTGCATGTCCGTATCTCTTCAGTTGCTAGGGCAGCATTGGCGGAATGGGCAGATTGGTTTATACAGTTTCCTCCCTTTACCTATCTCAGGGTCTATGGTTATTCAGGTGCCCCGCCCATGTTGCCAAGGTATCCGTCAGATGAGGTCATCTTCATGGAGTTCTTGAGGTAGGCTCATGGTGTCCACACAATCTTGAGGAACAAAAAGAAACCCTCCCTCCACTTTCCATTAGCGTTGGGAATTTATACATGCAGGACTGCTGCAGATGCCAAGACAGTAGGAGAAGAGTTAGATAAATTCGGCCTCAAACCTTATAGCGAGAGACGATCATTTGATCCTCATGGTGTCTACGCTGGCCGATTGAAGAAGACATATGATCATATAGCCGCACTTGAAGATTTTTGGGCTAACTGTGCAGATGAGTTTGAGGTGTGGAGACGTAGTTATAGCAGGCTCACTCTCCATCAGATGAAGGATTGCTTAAATGAAAATATAGAAGGGCTATCAGATGATGATGAAGATGTAATTCTCCCGAAGTGCACTCAGAAACGAATTGAAGATCAGCCCTTACCACAAGTTAACTGGGCAAACAAGGAATCTCTTTCAGTTGAAGATAGAATAAGACAAGTTCTTGAGTATAGTAAGGTTTTCTTGGTCCTTAAAAAGAAGAACTCCGTTCCAGTAGCAAAGCTGCCAAGGATAATTCCTTCTTCCTCCAAAGTACAGTCGAAAGGGAAGGGAAAAATTCAGTCTCAAGAAGGCGTCAAAGGTAGTAGATCGAATAAAAATGTAAAAAGAAGGTTGGATTTCTCAGGCATAGTTATACAGGAGCAGCCTACAGCTGATTCAGAAATTCCTCCTGACAAGCCCATACCTCAGAATGAAGTAGAGTAGCCACCTACAACACATGTTTATGTGCCTTTGACAAGTTCTTCACCGATTCACATTGATCTTGATATCGAAGATGATGAAGAGATTACAGCGGATACTACTGTGTCTTGGCTTGAGAACTCCTTAGGAAGGGTTAGGAGAAGGCCTTCATATCAAGTGAGTGTTGACGATCTCGATAACATCTATCAGGAACCTCCTAAGAAGAAGGAAAAGAAGCAAGTTCACTTTGATAGGAATCCTGATAACGAGATAGTCATGGAGACTGCAGTGCCCCCAGAAGACAAGAATAGGGATGAGGTGAATATGGATGACTTCGTCATGGTCAAGGCGAATCTCGGTAGAAATACCAGACATGCAGATTTGAGTCTCTTCAGAGTTGCATCAGAAAGTCTTCAAGAAAGAGTACTTAAAGATGGGGAAGACAAGGCAGCCCTCAAGGCTGAAAATCAGCAGCTTGGGCTTTTCATTTCTAACCTTGTTCATGGTTCTTCACAAGCAACCCAGTTGCTGCCCCAGGTCTTGGAGACACCAGCTGATCACCATCAGTTAAGACAGCTGGTCATTTGTGGGAAAGAGACTCAGGAGTGGATCGAGAGCTTCATTGTCAGAGGAGAGAAGATCTTGGCTCGGATGTTCCAGTTAAGAGAAAACGCTCATGAGCTACGTCAAGGTATCCAAGGATTTGAACAAACATTGGCTGAAGTAAAACCTAGGCATGAGATTATCATTGCTGATTTAGACATAGCCTACAGTTCAGCAGTTTCAAAGGCGCACAAGAAACAAATCCTTGCCTGGAGAGAGCGTCATGTTTTCAAAGTTAAAACCTATGAGAGGATATCCGAAGAATTCATCACCTACAGACAAAGGGTGGTTGAAGCTCTTCTTTTCATCAGCGAATTTGTCATAGAAATCCCTTCTCAATACAGTCTTGAAGATGGTTCTTACATCGGGCTTGAGGAAGTGCAAGTTCAGTTTCAGAGTGTTGTTCACAGTTGCAGTCCAGTTGGCGGAAGGATAGGCCATATTTCAGTGATGTCAGCAAAGTTCGATAAAGCGGCCAATGAGGTCGAAGATTTCTTGAGATCTATTGCAGATGCTGAAGATATTCTTGAAAAGCGGTGCTTTGCTGTTGATGGCATAGATGCACCGAACCAGGACACAATCTCTAACTTCCTAGCTGATGTGATCGAGCTTTAAAGCAGCTTTCTTCTAGAAGCTTTCCTCGGGCTTTCTATTCTTGGAATGATCCTTATCCATTCTTTGGAGGATAGGGAAGAGGATAAGATGTAATAGCTGGCATTTCCTTTTATGCTTCTAGGGTTTGATAAGTTATCTCTTCTAGATTTAGTAATGTTTGCTTGGTCGAAAGCAAGCCCTGACGTAAGCGCGATTCAGGTTCCTCAATTCTCCGCTTGTCTATAACAAGAGTCTTTGCTCATTTAGTTTCTTGAACCGTGCTAGTAAGAACAAAACGCTGAGCCTATTGTGCCTTCTATTTGTTGCTCAAGTATTGTTCATTTGTGTTGTGATAAGCAAATTGTTGAGCCTCTTAGCCAACAAGGAGTTAGTGTGATTGTTGTTTTCATTGTGTTAAGAATAAGCTCTTGCAAGCCTCCTTAGCTGCAATTTTTGTTCAAGGCATGTTAGAATGAGCTTTGTTCCGCAGGATTTGAGTAATAAAATCAAGGAGCCTCTTTGTCTTTGGTCGAAAATCCTCAGATTTCGCTCTTTATGTTCTACTTTATGATCTAGATTTCCAGCCATATTATAGATGAAGATGACAGATCGATGACATTGAACTGAAATCCAGAAGGCTGACCACGATAGTGAGGGCTTCCCTCCTAATTTGGAAGAGCAGTTTATTCAGTAAGAGAAGCTGTCTCTGCTTTCAAACCGCATACCAAAGCAAAGCACTAACCTACCGCAAGTGGGAAATGGGTAAGAAAACACTAACCCCGCTAGAGAACTGTGTAGACCATCACTGTCAAACAAAGAAGGGTTATCGTTGAGTGACAAAGAAGGTTCACCATTGGGTGAAAGTGAAGGCAAGGAAGAAACCACCAACCTGACCATCGAAGAACAGTTTGTACCAATAAAACCGGCTGAAGGGGAAGGCCAGAGAGAACCTACTGACGGTTTGATAGAGACAATACGCCAAATTGAAGACTTGACACTGATGGAAGAATCAAAAATTGGAAGATCGGAGTTGATAACGCTAGGACGAAGGGAGCATCGAAAGGACCCCGAAGGCAACCCAAGGGCGACGAACACTGAAGATGGATGAGTGAAGGATTGCAACGTGTCCAAGAGTGCAAGAAAAGCACCGGAATGTACTAATCAAAACTCTCCAACTAGGTTACCATCTGAATGTAGAGTGGAAGAAACTTCCAAAGTTCACTGGAAACAAGTAAGAAGACCTTGTAAGGCATTGTAAGATGTGAGACAATTTGCGTAGCAAATGGTCAAGATGACAAAACGTATCGGTTGAGAGCATTTCCAACAACTCTCAAAGTGATAGTCATAGATTGGTACACAAAATTGGAAGCAACACAAAAATAAATGGGATAGATTGAAAAGAGCATTCCAAGAGGAATTCAAACTCTTGAGAGACGACAATGAAATTGTGGTAGAGATCTATAATACCAAACAAGGGAAGCACGAGAATGTGTGAGCCTATAATCGTAGGCTCAAGGAATTACTGGTGAAATTAGAAAACCAGCCAGTCAATGGATTGGAGAAAAGATGGTTCATCGAGGGGTTAATCCCTTCATTAAGGAAGAAAAAGAAAGTTGTGCCTCAGTCATCATATGTCGATGCTTACAATCGAGTGATGGACATAGAAACTAAAGATAAAACTTCCTCGTGCGATTAAAAAAACAGAAGATGGAAGTTTGGATGACAATAGTGACGATGAATCAAGAATGGTACAAGCACTCCGGAGGGACATGCTCCGAATGATGAAAGAATTGAAGGTGGAGAAAGAAACCAACAAAGAACTATGGTGTACTGAGTGCAAAATTGAGAGGCACACAAAAGGTAATTGTCCTAAAAAGATGTTTTGTGAGATTTGCCAAGTTATGGGTCATTCAATAAAGGAGTGCCCATACAATTTGATGACTAGGAGTACACAAGTACTCTTTACATAGGGAGAGGAGTCCACTCCATCGAAGCCACAAAATGCATCTCCAAGTTATCAAAATCAAAGAGGAAATATCCAAATGCAATATGACCCCAAAGGACGCCCTATCATACAACGCCGACAATGTAGTGAATGGGGACACTTTGCGGGAGATTGCCAGAATAAGTGAGACAAAGTGCAATTATTGTGCAAATGGTGTGGACTTGGAAACCACGAAGACATTGGATGTCCGAAGCAAAAGGCTAGTGTCAACATGATTGATGTAAGGCATATGAAGTATTGGCCATTGCTTGTGCCCAAGCAAAGAAGGTTGTGTACCCAAACCCACATATAGAAAAAGAAAGGCTTCATAAAGCAAGGGCTAAAGTGGAAAATGCTATGGACAACAAACAATGCCACTCAAATGCAAATGCAAGTACGGTAACAAATCAATTACAATCTAGAAAATATTGCAAGGCAAGTACTTCAAGCTATTGTACTTGTTAAAGTAGTGGATTTATTACAAGTATTCCTGAACTTCGAAATGCAATTGTATCAAGGGAGAATGAGACAATGCATGCTACGACCCAATTGGAATTTGGTGAGAATGAAGAACCAATAACTAAACCTCTGTTATCCGGCGACCAAGTGATTGATCCAATGTTACTGACAGTTGACAGGACAAAGAGACCAACAGTGGTGAATATGGAGATCCATGGAAGGAATCTCACCAATACAATTGTTGATGGTAGGTCAGGCATGAATTTTCTTCCAAAAGACACTTGGAGAAGTCTTGGCTAGCCAATCATTTGGTCACCAACTTTTCAACTGGTGGGTGCAGATCAACAAGGTATTAAGGTACTTGGAGTTTTAATGGGACAAAAGGTAATTATCAAAACCCAAGCATTTTTGTTGAACTTTGTGGTCATTTCATTAAGGAAGAAAGCATACGACACATTGTTAAGTCAAGGTTGGCTGGTGGCAGCCAAAGCCGATCACAACTGGAAAAAGAATGTAATCTCCACTGAGAATAAAGGTTAATATATAACTAATTTGAAAAACCAAGCAGTCATTGAGGAAGCAACTTCCTTGGATTCGTCAAATTCAAACTCCAAAGAAGAATGGACGGAGAGTCAAGGACCGATGGAACCAATCGATGAAGGAATTTTGGAGTTACAATCATGTTCGAATGATGAAACAAATTCTCTTCATGGCCTATTTCATTGGCAAATGGAGGACTATGAGCTATTTTTGTGAACTTGTAATTTTCTTGAAGATACAACTCTCAGTGAAGAGCAAACAACGAAAGAATGCAAAATTATCGATGCTACATCTCAGAGTGCTCAAAGCAAAATATTTAACTTGGAATGCTCAAATACTAGTCAAATCAACTTCACACAAAAAGAAAAAGAAAATTAGAAAATTAAAGAAAAAAATAAAAGTGCAAGGGATGAAGGCAATTAAAATTCATAAAGTATGGTCTCAAAAAAAATTGTTGCACGATTATCAAGGCAATTAATTTATTTAAAGTGGCAAAAGCATAAAAAGAAAATTATAAAGGTAAAGGGTTGGCATTATTTTCTAGCATATCAATACATTGTACGGCAACCGATGTAGCCTCCCTCCATTTATTCTCCATACAGTATAGGACATAGTACAACACTTTCCACTCCACACAATACGACAAGGACCCCACGGTATAGTAACAGTAGCCATGGTATGGCAAGTCATGATAGCATCAAAGCATTTCCATACAGCCTATAAGTTCATCAGACATCGTACGGTCTACATTATGCTATGGCTGGCAAGTGGTCATCGTACAGCAACAACAAAGGACCCCATCATTTTACGGCATATCAAAGTATGACATCAAAGCATTCTCACCGTACGACAGAGAAGACTATCCATATGGTGCATTGTACAACAGTGTTCATCCTTCATTCAGGGAAATGTACTACGGATTGCATGACAAGGTTATTGCAACGTACGACGGACACTTGTCTTTGGCAACGTGCAATGTTGGAAACCAATTGTACACCCTTCATCTTCTCATAATGTACAACAATTTATTCTCGTCATACAACCAGTTAATTACCTCACCATACAGAAGCATTGGGTATTTAGTAGACAACATTCAAGTCACATTGTCTTCAAGAACTTTTCTATTGTACGGCTGCTTGTTGTTCACCTTATACGACCTCCTCAATTGCCAGTCACTTCCAATCGTATTGCTTTCCTTGTCTGGCAAGTGTTTTGCTTCACCACTAGGCAACATCGTTTCTCAACATACGGCATCCACTTCATCATGGCATACGAAATCATTTCCTCACCATATGGCCCTTCAAAAGGCAGTGTGCATACATCATATGACGACTTGGTTGCATCATTAAGCAAACACAATTTGACATCATACAATTGGTTAAACACTCTGAAATCTCTATTTTCTAGCTTCGTCAACATTGTTTTTTGCCTCTTAAAAATTCCTAAAAAATGATGTGCACTATGAAGTTTTGTGTGGTTTTGAAGGTCTTAAATTGGCCTTGGTGGCGAGGGCTCCGCCCCTTGACCCCACCCTATATTGCAGCAATGAGCGCACTCAGGGCACTGCCCTTAGACCCCGCAAGGGGCACTGCCCCTCAACCTGCTAGGGGTGTTGCCCCTTGACTCCGCTGGGGGCACTGCCCCTTGACCTCACTAGGGGCGTTGCCCGCAAACCCCCACTGCACCCAATTGAATTGCCAAGTACACTCCAAGTTTGAGTTTGCAAAGTACACTTCCAAAGGCCCTTGTCTAAAATATTGTCATCAATTTAGCAAGTCTTCCCTAATGTTACTTGATGTTTACTTGTCATCTGCAAGACAGTTTTTTCTTGTGGGGGGATGATGTAGTCAGTGTACAATGTCTATTATTATGCTTCGATAATATTGGTTATCCGGCTATGTATTAATTGGTTGTCGGCTTCAAGTATTTATAAGTGTGGGTTGGTTGACGATTGTGTTATTTTTGGCAACCGTTGGTTTACTTTGATCCTTGGCTGACCATCTTTGGTCTTCTTCTGTAATAATTTCATGTGCGAATAAAGATATATTTTACACATGTATCTGGTATGCATTGTCATCTCTATTACTAATTCATGTATTTAATTGTCTGAAGAGTAGCAAATACATCAATTAGCATTAGTTGAATAAGGCAACGATAAAAAATCGATCCCTCATGTCAAGAATCAATGACTTATTTGATCTAATGCATGGTGCACATGTTTTTTCTAAGATAGATCTTAGATCAATGTATCATCAGATGTAAATTAACAAGAGCAATATACCCAAAACTGTGTTTTGCATGAGATATGGCCACTATGAGTTCATCAGTTTTCCCTTTGGTCTCACTAAAGCACCTTAGTGTTCATGAACATCATGAATAACATATTCCAAAATTACTTGGATCAATTTGTGTTCGTTTTTATTAATGACATTCTGATCCATTTTAAGATAGAGAAAGAGCATGAGGAGCGCCTATGGATAGTTCTACAATTTTTGAGGAAATATCAGTTGTACGGAAAGATATCTAAGTGCACTTTCTTCCAGAAAGAATAGACTTATCATCTCTAGGGAAGGCATAATGATTAACCCAATTATCATTCTGGCATTTTTTTTGCATGCATTATTGTGGTATCGCATTTCAACATGTATCATTAACTTGTATATTGAGATCATATGATATACAATAAGTATTGTGTTACTATGTCCTTTATTAAAGAATTATATTCAAAGTTTGACTTTGTACGTTTTCCGTTACAAACTTACAAGTTAAAGATGCAAAACATGCCAAGTCTCAAGCCAGCAATGCCAAAAACCAGCCAAAAGCAAACCTGATACAGCACATACTTTATCAACTGTTGCATTTGTTAGTATAGTCACTACAAAATATAAACACAAACAGTTAAGAGACAAAAGACAATTCTCCAACTTTGTAATGGTCAGAAGGACACAATGTCTATATGTTGCCAACAGCTTGTATCAGGAAGATCAATGAAAATGATACCACAAAGAGATCTAGAAATCAATCAAATGGAATTTCCTTTTGAGTTCTTCACAAATGTTTCCTTTTGGGGCATGACGTTCATTGCAGGCATGATATTGTCAAGGGACATCCTGACATCTCCATATAACAAAAATGTCCCTAGTACAGCCCCTTCTTTTGCAGGTGGCAGGACTGGTATATGTGTCCCCATGCTTCAATAGATCCCAATCAGATAGAACAATTCCTCATCTCCCCATTCTTCAAAAAGAAAGGCAACCTAACCCATACAACAGTACAATTGGGGTAATGGGTTGAGTGAATAACTATGTCTAAGAATTTATGAATGGCATAACATGCTCCAAAAAATGTTGTTGACCATAAAAATTATTTCCTTAAATTTTACTCTGAAATTTTACAACAGAATAACCAATCCTGCTCAACGTAAATCCACAATTTCT